>JAJPUD010007395.1:31275-108549 GCA_023553655.1 Myrmecobius fasciatus | reverse complement strand
GAACAATAATATTCCATAACATTCATATACCATAATTTATTCAGCCATTCTCCAATTGATGGGCATCTTTTCAATTTCCAGTTTCTTGCCACTACAAAAAGGGCTGCCACAAACATTTTTGCACATGTGGGTCCCTTTCCCTCCTTAAAAATCTCTTTGGGATATAGGCCCAGTAGAAACACTGCTGGGTCAAAGGGTATGCACTGTTTGATAACTCTTTGAGCATAGCTCCAAATTGCTCTCCAGAATGGTTGGATCCGTTCACAGTTCCACCAACAATGTATCAGTGTCCCAGTTTTCCCACATCCCCTCCAACAGCTATCATTATCATTTCCTGTCATTTTAGCCAATCTGACAGGTGTGTAGTGGTATCTCAGAGTTGTCTTAATTTGCATTTCTCTGATCAATAGTGACTTGGAGCACCTTTTCATGTGACCAGAAATAGTTTCAATTTCTTCGTCTGAAAATTGTCTGTTCATATCTTTTGACCATTTGTCAATTGGAGAATGGCTTGAATTCTTATCTATTTGAGTCAATTCTGTATATATTTTAGAAATGAGGCCTTTATCAGAACCTTTGGATGTAAAAATATTTTCCCAGTTTACTGCTACCCTTCTAATCTTGTCTGCATTCATTTTGTTTGTACAAAAACTTTTCAACTTGATATAGTCAAACTTATCTATTTTGTGATTAATGATGACTTCTAGTTCTTCTTTGGTCACAAATTCCTTCCCCCTCCACAGGTCTGAGAGGTAAACCATCCTACATTGTTCTAATTTGTTTATAATATCATTCTTTATGCCTAGATCATGAATCCATTTTGACCTTATCTTGGTATATGGTGTTAGGTGTGGGTCAATGCCTAATTTCTTCCAGACTAGTTTCCAATTATCCCAGCAGTTTTTGTCAAATAGTGAGTTTTTATCCCAAAAACTGGGGTCTTTGGGTTTATCGAACACTAGATTATAATTGTCATTGAGTATTTTGTCCTGTGAACCTAACCTATTCCACTGATCCACTACTCTATTTCTTATCCAGTACCAAATGGTTTTGGTGACCACTGCTTTATAATATAGTTTTAGATCTGGTGCAGCTAGGCCACCCTCATTTGCATTTTTTTTCATTAATTCCCTTGAAATTCTTGACCTTTTGTTTTTCCAGATGAATTTTGTCGTTATTTTTTCTAGTTCAGTTAAATAATCTCTTGGGAGTTTGATTGGTATAGCACTAAATAGATTAGTTTAGGGGGAAGGAGTATTTAAAAAAAAAGATGGAAAAAACTAGGGCAAGTAAATGATGGTTTCAACTTGGCAAAAAAAAAAATTTTTTTTTTGAGCTAGAAAAGACTTTAGAAGTTATCTAGTACAATATTCTTTTATTGGGCTCAGAAAAGGGAAATGACTTGCCCAATGACACACACAATAGTGGCAGAAAATACTGGAATTAGGCATCAGGTCCTTTGACTTTGTAGCCACAGCTAAGAGAATGATTAAAACTTTATTATAACTTAAAATTAAAAGTTTAAAAAATACATGTCTTGACATTCAAGTTCTTAAAAGGAAAAGCATTAGTTGATCCCTTAATAACACGATGGAAAGATAAACAAACAAACAAAAAATGCACAGCAAAAACAATCAGAATGATCTGGAAAACTTTCATTTAACCTGTTTTGCTTTTTGCCTTAACTCCCCAGGTCCATTGCCATTGCTTAAGTATCAGAACTGGTTTGGAAGGCTGTAACTCTGACCTCATTCATCTTAGCTTCTCTAGTTCATCCAGCTCAAATTGGAAGAAGGGAAAAAGAGAAGGATAAAAGGAGAGGAAGACTACATTTATTCCCTTTTGTTGCCTTTATAAGTGATAGATGTTTATTCATGAATTTTCTTATCTCCTATTGTAATGAGCAATGGTAAGCAAGGGATGTTTACCACATGTAAAAAAAATGCCTTTGGCTCTATTGCCATTTATCC
The DNA here is from genome assembly GCA_023553655.1 of Myrmecobius fasciatus. Lineage (NCBI taxonomy): Eukaryota > Metazoa > Chordata > Mammalia > Dasyuromorphia > Myrmecobiidae > Myrmecobius > Myrmecobius fasciatus. The sequence goes on along the minus strand of JAJPUD010007395.1, from coordinate 106,579 downwards.
CAGACTACCCTACAGCTTACCTCTGGGAAGATGAATGATGTCATTTTCACTAGGAGTAGGCCATATTGGTACCTCCAATTCAATCTCTCCACGATGATTTGTCTTCTCAATGGGGATATTGGTTGGTTCAGGTACATACATTTCTAAAAATAGAGATATACTTCATAAGAGATGACAGAATAAGAATATGATCATTTTCTTATTTTTAAACCAACTTGGGTATTTAATTCACTGGATATTTCTTTCCTGGTATACTAAATGAAGTTCTAATTCCTAGGTTTTCTTGAATAGTTAAAGACATATTCATTAGCTTGGTAATCTAGGAGCCAAAGCTCATAAAATAAGATGTAAGTTTCTCCAGTCTTGTGCTAATGATATGTACTTTCTCTTTTCACCTCTAATCAGGAAACTGAAGATAGAGTGGTTTGAAACTTAAACATTTACACTGGATCACTAACTGTACTCTCATTTTAGCTTGGTCATTTTTGCTATGTTTGGTTCAATTAGAGTAAAGAAAAAAGAGGATTTTAATAATTAAAGGATCTCCCTCTATATTTCCTTCTCTAACCTCACTACCCCTCTTCCCACCTTCCCTAATTCTTGCCCTAAAAAGGACTGATTAGAAGCTTGGCATGATTCCCTCAAAAAGGTTATTCATTTGAATTATTAATATTCTTTTCAGTTATAAAAATTAGTAAATTATATTTATTTATCTTAATGATGAAAAATCTTGGTTCTTTGACCAATAGACTTAAAAAACAAAGCAAAGTTAGAAGAACAATATCATTTGTCCCAAATGCTAGATGTTTTTGGACCTATATCTCCTGAGATTCATCTAAAACACTGAGAATTTTTCATGGGTACCAATAAAAGAGATATGTTTATAGCTCTTCTTGAAGAAATTAGCAAGAATGACTTGATATTATTAGGAAAAAAAAATCAGAAGTACCTCTATAATATAATAAAGTTATTTCACCAACATTTTCCCCTATGACTAGGCCTAATAATTTGATAAATTATTTTTGCAATAAAGTTACTTATTATTTTTAAGAGAACATGCAAGAAAAACAAATGCAATTACTAATAGAGCTTGTTGATAGTTATTCCTGGTCTAAGTTATCTATCAGTGAACTGAGGGAAGGGTTTTAGTAGAAGGCAAAGAGTTCTGGGCCAGTGGGCTAAGGATGTGAGGTAAGTACCTATTAATCATTCATTTAGTTTTTTTTTCCAATCATATCCAACTCTATACCAAATCCAACTCTATCTGGGGCAAAAAGCAAAAGTTGTTTTTTATATCATTGTACCTTCTGCTTTGGCTTTCAGATCACATGATTTTTAATTTCTCAGAAAAATGAAGGCTCTCAATTATTCCAAGAATAAAAACAGATTTTACTAAAAAAGGTAGTTTTATTCTCAAAAGCACAGACCCAAATATAAAGTAATGGAGTAGAATAAGCACTTAGAAAAGGCCTACTATATGCCAGGCATTGTGCTAAATGCTTTTACAAGTGTTAGCTCATTTAATATAGCAGGAGCTTTTTCTCAAGATTAATCCTCAAAGTGAAACAGTTATTTTATTGATTATGTAGGATTCCCAGTAATTGTAACTGTGGTGACCATTCCCCTATTCAGCTTATGCTGCAGTTTTCCACCTCAATGCAGCACATATGACTTCTTGTTTTGTACAGTGACCAGCTAGCAGTGTCCATTACAGAAGATTAATGTTAGAATGAATCCACAAAACCTTTCAGTATCAAAAATAACACATATACCTTCAAAACCTACATAAGACTGGTCAAGTAGTTACTTGGTTATCTTGCTAGGGACAAAAATAAAAAACAAGACTCTGAGAGATCCTTTGTGTGTGTGTGAATTAGACGGGGGGAGGAGAAAAGTAAGGAGGGAGGGAGAGAGAAAAAGAGAAAAGGAGAAAGAGGAAGGAAAGGAGAGAGAGAGAGAGAGAGAGAGAGAAAAGGAAAGAGAGAAAAAGAGAGAGAGAGACAAAGAGGGAGGGAGGGAAAGAGAGAGACTGAAAGAGAGAGAGAGAAGAAGAATAGAGAGATAGACAGAAATAGACAGAGACAGAGAGAGGGGGAGGTGCTGAACCCTTTTGGTGGTCTGATAAAGCCTGTGGATCCTTTTTCAGGGTAATGTTTTTAAATGCATTAAAATAAAATACATAGGATTACAAAGAAAATGAATTCCACTGAAATCTAATTGTCAAAATATATTTTTCTAATGTTCATAAAGCACAGGCTAAGGTGGTCTCCCTTTAGGAGGATATATTTCAAATTTTCTTTCTTTTTTTTGTTATTGTTGTATTCAACCCTTCATGAGTCCATTTGGAGTTTTCTTGGCAGGAGTGGTTTGCCATTGCCTTTTCCAGTTTATTTTATAGACAAGGAAACTTAACCAAGAAAGGTTAAATGACTTGCCCAGGTCACTTAGCTAGTAACAATCTGAGGCCAGGATTGCACTCGAGAAGCTGAGTCTTCCTGACTATAGACAGCACTCTACCCACTGCACCACCTCCTTGCCCTTATATTTCTAATAAAAAACAGATAATCAAATGTTTATATATTTAGAGCTGGAATGGAACTGAGATCATCTACTCAAACCCTCATTTTATAAATGAAAAAACTGGGGGCTAGAAAGCTCAAGTGATTTGCCTGAGGTCACACTAAGAAAAAAGTGGCAGAGCCACAGCTCCTCTGACTACAAATCTGCCTTCCAATTATACCATGATACTTCTTATGGTCATCCATCAAGGGTGTAAAAATGCTCTATTTTTACAAGGCAATTTGTTTCATAAATAATAAAAAAAACCAGGAATTTCTTTAAGATAAAGGTGTCCTCTCTTGTAAATAATTAAGAGAAAATATATGTGATGAATGAGGTTTAAATGTTTTCACTACTTATCCCTCAAGTGGACTGCACTTTATTATCTTTTCCACTAAAAGCTGTTAAATTCATTTGTAAACAAACTTATTTTTTCATTAAAAAAAGAACTCCTCTTCTTTTTTCTTTAGACAATCTAGTTTCCATACAAAGCCTTTATTTATACTAAAATAGTTCAATTCATTCAAAATCCATACCCAAAAGGAGGAATTACTTAGGGTAAATGAATTAGAAAATGAAAAAAATGAATTTGAAAATGAAAAAAATGAATTTTTCTGATTTCCCTCCAACTGCTTTTCCTTTTTATATTTATATCCTCAGAGTCACAGGACGAGTATATAGTAGGTGATCAATAAATACTAGTTGCTTGAATGATTGAAATTTGCTATTTACTATTTTAGAAAGATGAGCTTACCATTAATATCCTTCTCAAATATTGCAATCTGAAAAACATGGAATAACAAGCTGACCTAGAATTTGGGAAGTCCTGCATTCATATCCTGGCTCTGTGATCCAAGGCAAGTCATTTAATCTTTCAGGTAACTCCCTAATATTGCAGGTTTCAAAAGAGTTAAATTAGTAAAAGGAGTTTCAAAACTAGGATATGAAAACACTGGTAGAACCACAGATCCATATTGGGACATGCCACGTTCACAATTATCTAATAAAGAACATAAAAATTCTAAAGACAAAAAAGCCACCATTGTGAAGAAATTATTGATAAACTCTAGGTAATAGTGGAGCTATTTTTTCTCCTGTTCTATATTAGAGATAGAATAAAGCATATATTTGCTGTTCAGCATCTATTTTTAGGTCAGATTAATACAATTTCCCAAAATTAATATTTGCTTTGGATAAAATAGAACATTGCAGATTTTCTCCTTACCTGGACCCAAGCCTTTTCTGCACAGTCAAAAACTATGTACTGTTCTGAAATCTGAAACATGACATGCTCAGCAGTTGTTAGGCATGCTTGCCAGAGTACATTCTAAAAAACTGGAGTGCATTTATGGAGTTTCAGAGTCTAATAGTCAGGAGAGGAAATAATACCTTCTACCATCAAAAATGATTATTTTATCAAAATTTCATCAGAATTATGGGAAATTATTATGAGTAGAGAAAGGATTATCCAAAGAGGCAGAAAAATTCAGAAGGATGAAAACATATTTTTGCTGTTTGTTGTGTTTGTGTGTTGGGGGAAGGGAGTATTTTACTTTAAGAGGTACAAGGAAAGTAATAATTGTGGTTGCATCTAAAAACCAGCTTTTGAGCTGGCCATCTTCCCCTAGGCTAAGTAAGTGAAGCTTTCATAGTAGAAATTCTAGAAAGATCTAGTTGGCTAGACAGAACAATAATCCAGTATCTATGGTTTTATTTATCCTCACCATATCCCTGTGATTTAGAGAAGGAAAACTGTATATATTCTCATTATACAGAGAGAAATGAAGGTGTAAGAGTAAGAGACCTGTTTAAGATCACACTGAGAGCTATTAATGGAGCTGGAAAGAGAAGTCAGATTTTCTAGTGTCTAGTTTTACCGTGCTGCCTCCTCCCTAGGCCTTCTGAAGGTGACACATGTTTTTCGGTTCTCATTAAATCTGAATGGCAGAAATGAGAGTGGAAAGGGACCTCAGAGGCCTTCTAAGTCAAACAAATACCCAAAGCGGAATTCCCTCTACCTCTCTAATGTGAAGTTATTATCTCCATTTTATCCTGTACACATCTTGTTTGTATATGGTTGTCTGAATGCTGTCTCTCTCATTAGACTGATTTCTCTGAATAAAAAACTTCCCTCTTTTCCCCACCCCCCACCTTTCTGCTGTATCTCCAGCATTTAGCACAGTGGGCATTTAATAAATGCTTTTTTACTTGTTGCCTTGACTTCAAGTGAAAGAAAGCCAGGTATCTCATGATGCAACCTGCAACCCATTTTATTTTAGGGCGGCTCTACTGTTAGGAAGTTTTTCCTTTAAGCCCAAATCTGTCTTTCTGCAGCTTTCAGCACTGTTATTCCCTTTGAAGCCAAATACAAGTATGGTCCTTCTTTTATATAAAAGCTCTTCAATTTTTAAAAATAGCCTGTAATGTCACTCCTACATTAAACTTCCCCAGTTTTTTGATCAATTCCTGTACAAAATTTCCATTCCCCTTCAAAATGTTCTCATTAATTTCCTTCCAAAAGAGGCACCCAGAACTGGGTGGGCTCCAGATATGCCCTCATGAGGGGCTGAATATAGGAGACATAGCATTTTCTTTGTATTAGATATCATACCTCTTTATAAAAGTTCAGAATCACCTTTTTCTGACTTGGATGCCTTACTTTTGATACTTTAGAATGAACTTGCAATTCCCCAAATCCTCAGATCTCTTTCACGGGGACTCATTAGGAGATGTCTCCATCCCATACTTGTGTAGCTCACTTTTTGAATTCAAGTGCAAGATTTTGTTTATTCATATTAAATCCTCTCTTTGTAGACTTGGCCCATCATTCTAGTCTGCTGGAATTATTTTGGATTCTCCATCCTGTCATCTATGTTTGTTACACTTCTCAGTTTTGTGCCACCTGTAAAGTTGAAAAACTGTACCATCCATTTCTTTATCCAATTTACTGACAAAAAATGTTAGAATAGCATAGCATAGAGCCATTCTATGGCTATCTTCCTTCTATATTAATACTTTTGGATAAAATGGCAGGTCACACTTTTGCAAGTGACTCTTGAAAAAAAAACCCTTTTGTAGAGAAAATAAACAAATTTATCCAAGTAAGTTAGCAAAATTCTCTTTCACTTTATCTAAAATGGATATAATAATAATAATTGCTAGCATTTAATAGCATTTTATGGTTTTCAAATATTATTTTAGTCTCACAATAATCCTGGGAAGTAAGTACTATTGTTATCACTTCCATCTTGAAGATAAGGAAACAAGCTAAGAGAAGTTAAATGAATGGCATAGGGTCACACAGGTAGTATCTGAGGGTATATTTGAACTCCTGACTCCGGAGCCTGCAATCTTTCTAGTGCACAATCTAGTTGAAAGCAGCAGATTCAGGAAATTCAAAGAACATTATCCAAGAATTTTTTTTTAAAAAAGATTTGTTAGAAAGTCACTATAAAACATTTAGGGGTCTATATTTATATCTTATATATATTCAAGAATATCTGAATTTTTTTCAATAAATAAAATATAAATGTAATTATGCACTTTTTTGTCCCTTGCATTTCCCTTCCTCTCTAGACTCAATACTACCTCTCTTGTTCACACCTTATCCTCTCATGCTTGACTACTGCCAGGTCTTTTGCCTGGTCTCCATTCTTTGTTACAATACATCATTTTTTGCACTACCAATTAGATTATTTACTGAAATACCATTTTTATTATTTTACTTCATTGTATATAAACATCCAAAGGCTCTCTTCTTTAAGGTTTTCTTAGTCCACTGTGACCTACAATGATATCTCCCTCTTCTGAACTCAGAGCAATTACCACTGGCCATTCATTTTGTGATATTCATATACTACACCTTGTGTCATTTTTTGAATTTTGACCTTCATCTTTTTGGTCTCTTTTCAACTACAAGGTTGGGTCCTGTGAGAGAGTTTTGTATTTCTCTGTATTTCTCTATAGTGCTGAACTACCTACTTTACAAAGAACAGATGTTCAACAAATATTTGTTGAACAAATATTTCCTATTAATATTTTAAATATTGTTGAACAAAAACAATCATCAAAATTGTGAAGAAATAATTAATAAATTCTAGACTATAATAAGGCTCAAAGAAAAAGCCTTATTTTTTCTCCTCTTCTATACTAGAAATAAAATAAATTTATTTAGCATATCAATACTTTAAACTATCAAAATAAAATCATCAAAATTTGAACTCACAATCCTTCCTTTAAAAGGGAGATTTGCACTGTTTCTTTCTTGCTTTCATGTCTTTCTACACATTTATATACATGAATTTGCATATTTGTATATGCCAAGAGACATATATACAAAACATGTATACATGTCAGTGCACATGTAAATACAAATATATAGGTATATGTATACATGTATATATTTAACATGGACCTATGGCTTTACCAGTGTTTTTCATTTCTTCATTTTAAAACTCTTTTCATTACTTCAACTCTTTCCCGAAACTTGTAACATTAGAGAGTTGGCTGAAATGCTAAGTGACTTGTCCTGGATCAGAGAGTCAGAATTTGAATGTAGGACTTCCCAAATTTAGAACAGCCTCTCTCCATTATTCCATGTGTTTCAGATTGCAATATTTGGGAAGGTTATTAATGGCAAGCGCATCTTTCTAAAACAGTAAAATAAAATTCTATTGTAAAGAAACAGAATATACATACATATAGGTATATACACTCACATACCAATATGCATATATTCAAGGCCATATCTATGCAATGTTTATACAGATGGCCAATTCATTTGTTAAAAGTTCAATTAAATTATTTGGTCCTCTTAATACCAATGAACAGTTTGATTAATGTAAATGTCCACTTCTTTATGAACTATTCTAATACATTAGACACACAGCCATAAACTAAGCCCTACTTATGATACTGAATAAGGTATCATATTCAGACACAATTAGGGAAGAAAGCTAGAAATACCAACTCCTTAGCCTGTTATTTAAGGTCTTCCAAAATTTTCTTTTTCCCTTCTAGTCTATGCACTTTATATCTAGACATACTAAGTTACTAGTTATTCCTTCATAATATCCTGTATTTTCCTCACTCTATGTTTTAAGATTAGCCACCCCCCATTCCTGAAATGTATAATGTATGGCGGACTGAAATCCTATAGCTCTTTTAATAACACAGCTTGGTGCTACCAGCTTTATGATGCCACCTTTGATCTCTTCTGAAAATTTTTAGAGCAATTTTTTTCCCAATTTTTCCTTTTATCTTATCACATTCTATCTTGGATCATACTTGAATGAAAATGAATGAAGAAAACATTTGCTAAGCATTTACTATGTGTCTTATGCTATGTACTTCTTGTTAACTTATAAATCTCCTTGAGAAAAAGAACCATGTGGGTAATTTTTCATCTTTGTATCTGACTCCATACTTGTACTTTTTGCTCCATACCAGTGTACCATACTCCATATTTGTGGTTATTTACTATTCTTACAGTTTGAAAATAGTTATTTGTTGAATTGAACTGCATTCTTGAACTACTGAATGACCTTTCAGTATAATGCTTAAGTGAAGGTGGTAGAATTGTTCAGTCCCTTTAGTTTTTCAACAGAATTTCAGCCTGAGTCTTTACAACTAGTTTTCTTATTCTTAGCCCCATGGTCTCAGTCTTTGGAAAAAGGACTGCTTGTCTACTGACAAGGTGGTAATGGAAAGATAGATCAACTAAGTCTAAAATTTATGAAAAGCCAGAATGGAGCAGTAGTTGAGGAAAACCTGGGTTCATATCCCAATTCTTACCAGATGATGCTTGCTAGCTGTGTGACTATGGGAAAGCCTGAGCCTTAGTTTGCACATAGGGATTTGTTGTGAAACTCAAATAAGATAATGGGGGTACCGAGCTTTAGAAGACACAAAACAATATATCAATATCAAGTACTCATAACTGAGAAATGATAGTAGGGAAAGAAGAGGCTACATTTAGGGAAGGGGAAATATGAGGAAAGAAGTTGTGTGAAGAACAATGTGTGGGACCATGGTGGTTGGTGACAAGTTAGTATATGATAAGAGATTAAAGAGAAAGGTGTATTTTAATATGGTAAAACATTGATTGAAGGGAATTGGTAGGGAAAAAACTTCATGTACATCTCTTTAATTTGGGTCTAATTAGTTATGTGTTAAAAACCAAATCATTTTGTCTACTAGAATGCCTTTTACTGAACCTTTTCCTCATTAAATTTGTTTAATTTTTCAAGATGAGCATCAAATAGCAAAAATGATTCTCAAATATTCAACATATTTTCTTTTGAGTCACAGCAACAATACTTGTTATATTATATTCCCAAGACCAGACTATTATCTAAAGAACATAGAACCCATGAATCCCAAGAATTCAGATCTCTCGTGAAATGAAACAAAAACACACCACATAAGTTAATGGATAAATTTCCCTGGCATTTTGCTTTGCCCCTATGAGCATTTAGAGTAATGTGTATACACTAAATGGGATTAAACACATCTTCTTGCACTCATGCTTAAACAAAATAAAGTTAGCTTAAAAAAATGGGACAGCCTTTATTTTGTTACCTGGACAAATTGGGCAGCAGCTTCCTTCAACATTGATGGGCTCTCTACAGGGCAGAGGAGGGCAGCTGACAGTTGAGCACAGGGTCTGGCCCTGCAAACAGTAGCAGTGAGTACAGCTGTCAATATCCCATCTTTCTTCATCTGCATATGTTTTCCCACTGAAGTGACACACGGCCTTCTTTGGTACTGGATCTTCTATTGAAGAAAATAATACATGAATGATGTCACTTCAGATGGTAAACCATCACATTATACCATTTGCAAGAAAGTAATGGGTACAATTATTTAAAAGTTGTAGTCACATTTTCAAGATTTGGATAACTTTTAGGATATATTTGCAAGGCTCAGAAATAGTCCCATTCAGCACACACATTTATTTATTTATATGTAGAATAATACAGTGGGAAAGGGACTGGGAAAGGCTTCATGAAGAAGATGTTACTTAAACTGCACCTTGAGGGAAGAGAGACATCTGGAAATTCTATGAGTTAAAAGAAAGGAGCTGGTCGATGGTCAGTACAAAAGCAGGAATATGAGAGATGGAGTGTCTCGTGTGAAAAATAAAGAGAAATTCAGTTTGGCTAGATCTCGGAGTACCGGAGGCAGAGTGATGACCAGTGAAGTGGGGAATAAAGATTAGGGACAAGTTGTAAAAGGCTTTAAGTTTCAATTAGAGGTTAGTGAAAACAAAAATATTATTTTGCCCCCATCATGAATTCCTTGGAAAGTATCTACAGACTCCCTGGAGATCTGTTGGATCCTAGGTTAAGAACTCCTGACTTAGAAGGAGAATAAAGCCACTGGAGCTTACTGAGTAGTAGTGTCAGATCTATACTTAAGGAGAATGACCCCGCAATGCTGAGGATAGACTAGAATGGAGAGACTTGAGGCAGAAAGATCCAGCAGGAAACCACTAAAACAATCTAAGAAAGAAAGAGGTGATTAGTGACTAAAATAAAGTGGTTGCTTTTTTTTTTAAAAGGAGTTGGATATGAGAGATATTACAGAGACAGAAAAAAGAAGTTTTGGCAATTGACTGGATTTGTAGGGTGAGGAAGAATGATAAGCTGAAGATAACACAAGATTTTGAACCTGGAGGACTGAAAGAGTAGTATTTAATTGAAACAAGGAAATTTGGAAGAGGAGGTTTTGGGGAAAAGACAAAATATTCAACTTGGACATGCTGAGTTTAAGATGTCTCTGATATATCCAGTTTGAAAAGTGATACATACATATTATATACATACACACATACTTATACATGTAATCTGAATTGAGATAATGGGATAACAATTAAGTTCATGGACACTGATGAAGTAACCAAGAGAAAGAGCCTAGAGAAAAAAATGGCCTTTGATAAGAGTCATGGGGAAAACTTACAATCAGGAGGCATGATATGGATGAGCCAGAGGAAACAGACAGTTATAACAGAGGAAAACCAGGAGGAAGTAGTGACATTAAAATAGGAGAGATATGCAGGAGAAAAGGGGGGTCAACACTGCCAACCACAGCACAAAGGTCATGAGACCCAAGAAAAGACCATCAGGTCATAACAATTATTTATCACAGGTAATTCTGGAAAGCAGTTTCAATAAAGCGACAAGGTTTCAAGCTAGACCAAAAAGAGTTGAGGAGTGAGTGTGAGAAGAGGAATGGTGAAGGCTTCTTAAGGATGGGGGAGATTAGGATATATTAGAAGCCAAGTAGAATGTGAACCAGTAGATAGAGAGATGTTGAAAAAACTGAGAGAAAGGAGAGCATAAAAATGTAATCTACTGGAGTAGATGGAAAGAAAAGAGGTCAAGGTCTGTGTAAAATAAATATTAAATTAACTTTATAAATTAAAGATTATATGTGTGCTGCACATTTATGCATGCATACATATATAAATATATCTTTGGTAGAACTTATATGTATGCCTTGATTAAAAACTTCCAATTATATTATTCCTCTATTTGTTTAAAACAAAACAAATAAATTTGTATTTGAGTAATTTTTACTGATTTCTTCTCTTACCTACCTTCCCATAATAACAAATTAAGAACAAGCAAAAGCAGAGCCATAAAAAAGGACCAAGAATTGTGTGACACTAGTATGAGAAATAAAGCATTTAAATAATCATTTCCTTATATCTCACTGGGGTTGGGTGCATTTTTGGCATTAAAAACAAAACAACCAGTATTCAACTTTATTTAAAATACTTAAAAATAAGTATTTCAGAACTTTTTTCTTTTTTAAAAAAAGTAATTTTCATTTATAATATTTTAGAGCTCTATTATAAATTAGGTTCTCTTCTCCTTTCGCCAACTCAAAAACTTTCCAACTTCTCTAGCTTTCTTTATTTTGTGTTCCTTGTCTGATACATTTCTTTGGTCTAACTCCTTTTGCCAATTTCCCAGAATGAATGGAAGATGATTTCTCAGAGCTTATCCTCTAACACTAATTCGATTAAAAAAATAGGGAATGATTGTCATTTGTGCAGCAGTAAAATAATACTAGAGAGCAACAAAGTAACAAGACTTTTTTTTTTGAGGAAAACTCTTAATTGTCTTTGTATAGATCAATAGGTTGACAAAAGGAAAAATAATACCAAGAACAGTATACAGTGACCAGATTTTTAGAAAGCTCATACTCAGACATGTTTCCATGGTCTTGTCAATTTGGATGTTTAAATCCTTCATTTTACAGTTGAGGAAAATGGCACTTTAGTCCTGGTTAAGGTCATTCAGGTAACAGGTCAGAATTTGAACTAGTGTCCTCAGATTCATATCAACCACTTTTTCCAGTAAACCACTCTGCCACAATATTCAATATAAATTAAAAGTATCACCTTGCCTTCAGCCAATATCTCATTTCATTAATTAATACAGAATATCACTGCACAGACCAGAGTATGGGATCTAGTGAATATTTTAGAGAAAATTTTCATGTAGTTAACATTTCTTCACAAAAGAATTTTTAAAAAGCTAATTCTATAAAAATAGAGCCCAAGAAGGGTTCAAGGCATGGATTAATAAGTATATAAGGGAGATTTATATAATAATTCTTTTGCTGTACACTAATATTGTAATCCTCTATGGAGCAGAACATTCATACCAATGAGATGATGGCTCAATCAAATTATCAAGTAAATATTTAGACTTTCCTATTTTGAAGAAGACCAGCTAGGTGGACAAAGGACCAGGTCTGGAATCAGAAAGATCTGAATTAAAATCCTAGGCTCAGATATGTTCTACCTGTATGACTTTTGGCAAGTCACTCTTTTTGCCTCAGTTTCCTCATTTGTAAAAATGAGCCAGAAAAAGAAATGACAAATCATTCTAGTATCTTTGCCAAAAAACAAAACAAAACACAACACAACCAAAAGAAGTCATAAAAAGTTAGAAAAACTGAAGACTATCAAATAATTTTGAAAAAAAGGAAACAAGTATTCCTTAAGTGCTTACTATGTGCCATGTGTTGTGTTAAATGTTTGGGATGCAAATATAAGACAATTCTTGCTTTCAAGGAACTTATGTTCTAGCTAACACTAGAAGAAACAGAACTAAAGACCTTGAAGGATCAAGCTTGTCAAAAGATACACTGCCTTTTAAAAAAATCCATAAGGAAAAAATAGGATGAAAAATTTCTTCTAAGAAAAATTATACTAATTTTTTGTTTCAATTTATATCCCTGGCTCTTCTAATGCAAATAGAAGATGCAAGAAAACCTCCATTTTTATTTCCTTGACTTTTCTTCTAGTTGGGAAGAATTTTGTGGAGAATTCTCCTAAGAAAGCTATGGAGGTATGACAAGGACCCCTTATTAGTTGAAGATTTATTCCCTTGGTGGGTGTTAAAAAAATGTGTCACAGATTATAATAAGGTTCTCCTTTTTACTTCTAACTGTTGAAATTTCAGTACAGATTTTTAAGTCAGAGAGCTCAAATGTACATTTAAAAATAATCTTTGTAGGAGGTAGACATGTAAGACCTCATCGTACAATGTATACTACTACAAATCTAATGTTAAATCACAGAATGTGGCTACCTTTCAACCATGGAATGCAGACATATCATGAGGGAATAATCTTTCACTTTTGACTGTGGTGGATACAAGGAGGGAGGAAACATGAAATCTTAACTCAGGCTTAATTGACTTCTCCAACTGTTTTTCATATATTCATTTCTTTGGTGAGCTTTTTAAAAAAAATCATTTCTTTATTCTATCTTAAATGAACAATGATTATTTTTTGTGGAAAAGGGATGGTTGTCAAGGTTGAACTTTATTTTTACTCCTGAGTTGTTTTTACTAATTATACTAGAAAGCTAATTAACTATTGTGAAAAAGCAAAATAAATAAACTACATAAATCTCTTCCTCTATTAGTATCCAATTCAGTGCTCAAGGTACATTGTAACAGAAATATTTCCTACTCGAGGCTGATTATGTAAGGAAGAAAATAAATTATTACTTTAAAGTGGAGTCCTTTTGAAATTAGTGATTCATCTTAGTACTGCCATATATATATATATATATATATATATATATATATATATATAATTACTATAAGCTATGTGCCAAGTAAAAATCACAATAGCAATGTTTAACATGGTTGGCTTTTTTCCACTGCTTCACAGGGCAAACTTCCTTTTACTGATACTGTGGGGTTAAATAAAATGCTGGCATTAAAGGAGATAAGGACCTAATGTGAAAACAACTCCCATGGAGGAAGTTAGGCAGTCCTGAAAATTGCACCGGTTCTTTCAAATCCTAATTTCCTACATTCTCAAAGGTGGCCCCAAAAAGGAAAAAAAAATTCTTATTTCTGAAGAATATTGTCAAAAATAAGTCAGTTTGGTTTATAACGTTAGGGTCTTTAAAAGTGGGAATAATTTTTCAAATCTGCTTTTGTATAGTCCTATGTGTAAATAAATGCTTAATGGTTTTATAAAAGTTTGTCATTTATTATTGCTAATAATATCCTATATATTTTGATTTCATAAATAAGATTAGAGACATCCCTTATCTTTATCATGTGACTGGCACATCTTCCTTCTATTTGAGTATTTAAAATTAGAGAAGTAGGAACTTAAGTAATACTTCAGTGGACTAATTTGGTTTTATTTTGGTCACAAAATGACTAATTATTAGGTAGGAAAAAAGAAGAAATTTCATCAGGAATGATACATGATTGATCTAGACAGGCACACAATTTGTATGTCATAATTGATATATTTACTGTACTCTATTTTTGGAGAGAATGAACGAACACATTCCTATTCACTGAAGTGTAAGAAAGTCACGCCATTAAAGAATAAAAAACAGGCCATTGTTTTAAAAAGAATCTACTATGTGAAGAGCATTGTGCTAGGTATAATATCCTTGTCTTCAAAGTATATATAGACTATTCAAGAAGTGCAAAATGAGGGCTGTTAGGGAAGGTTGTATTACTATAGGGATCATGGAAGGCTTCACAAGTTGGAATTTATATACAATGGGTAGGAGTTTGACAAATGACAAGAGACAGAAGAAATTACAAGCATAAAGAACAGACTGAAGGCTAGATGTGGGAGCACATGCCTGTAGTCACTATCTCTAAGGAGGCACTGTCTCTGTTTTGTATACGTTATATCATCTCAGGAAAGCAAAAGCTTCTTGAAGGCAGAGACTGTTTCATTTGTATCCTCAGTGGCCAATAGTATTAAGATATACTTGTTGAATTAAAATTAAAGACCCAAAAGGAAAAAAAAATCTTAAGTTTACTTGTTCCTTACATATTTATGTAGACAACTGTAAACCACAATGGATGGGCAACACATTAACTTGTCTCAAATGACCTCTTTGGAGAATGAAAAGTAAACAACATAGTTAAGCCATCTTAAGACTAATTTAGACACTCACAATTCTGTCATCTAAAAACATAGTCCTCACAAATGTCATGCCAGTGAAATTTCAATTCTATGAAGCCTTCTATCACAAACTTTATATATATATATATGCATATATATATGCTGCTTTGCTATGAAGACTGTACTTAGAAGATAATGGAATATAAAATTTCTTTCAAGGGAAGAGTAAACAAAACAATTATTTATCTAAATCCAGAAAGTGAAGTTAAAATGCTATTATCTAAATTGATCTTTTCATTATGATAATACATCTATCAAAACTTTATTTAAATTATTATGAAAATGGCTTGAGTTTTCTTTTCAAAACTTTTATAGTTAGACAAGAGATACACAGGGAACCTTTTTCTCTCAGACAATTTTTGTTTTCTTCAATTCACTTTTTGGGACACAAAATCATTTATCTTCTTTTGATGGGTCTATGCCTCAGAGTCCAATTCTTATTCCCCAAAAGTCATGTTATTATAGATCTTGTTAAAAGTTTTATATATGATTACTTTTACTGTTTGGTATATCAAAAGCAAAATAACATTGATTTGTGTTTCATCCTCTTTCATGGATTTTTAAATGTTTAAAGCCCTTCAGAATCCTGAATTCTTGGTTCCATGACACCAAATGAAGGGCACATTTTCCAGTCTTACATCCTTCACTCTGAGCACTGTATCAGAGAGAGACTGAATGATACATCATACAACAGTATGATCATCAACCAATACATCAAAGTCTACTCCCTGTCAATTGGTAATCATGTTGAAAGTGAATGCCAATATAAAGGAGAAGGAAAAAAAAAAGACTCAGTAATGTTAAAGCATGGAGGATAATGGGAATCTTCCTTTTAAATTGTATTTAAAAAAACAGGGAAGCTCAGCAAAAGTGAGAGCAAGAGCTATGTCCCTCCATACCTTGGGTTTCAGAGAAGAGTTTTCTCTATTCCCTTGACTGCTGGTCCTGTTCTTGCACCTATCTTACCCACCCATTTTACAGTACAAGTGATCCTGAAAACTCCTCTAGGGCCTCCTAACTTTCTGGCCAAGGGGGCTTATGATGAAAATTATATTTTTTACACGTGGCTGATGTTTGTATAAGCTTCCAAAGGAAAGAAGGGCTCCTTATTACAACTATTTGATACCTTGGTTTCAATGTAGTACATGCTCACATCCCTACCTGAATAACAAAGAGACAACATGCAAATGACAGCAGCAGTCTTCCCACAGCCTGATTATTACTGCTAGTCTCCCTGCTGATCAAGCCATTGCCTTCATATAATGACTATAGCTGACACCCAAGATAATGGGTATATTCACAGCAGAGCCTCTCACTAAGTCAACTAGGATTGCTATAATTTTATTTGCACAGCAGGAACTGGGAAGGAATGCTGAAGTGAGAAGAAGGGGAGCTGCTTTGGAGAACAAGGAGTTTTTTGCTAAGGTACACCTTGAGATTTGAGACTAATAACTCAAAAGAAAAAAAAAGGAAGAGGTGAAGGAAAAAAGGAGAAAAGGAGGAAGAGAGAAAAAATAGAAAGAATGAGGGAAAGAAAAAGAGAAAGACAAAGAAACAACTCAATTACACACAGCTCATACATGCCATGATAATTCAAGAAGGGCTCAAAAGCTGGCTGGCATACTTTCCAAGAATCAGTATCTTTTTTCATTCTCTAAGAAAAAGTATGTTACCTACTTGAGACAATTCCTGCCATTCAAATCTCTCTACCATTAGTAATTACAACATGTACTGCAGTTTGGAGCCAAGACTAATAGATCTTTAAAGAAATACTGAAGGACTAATAGGAGTCAAGGAGTAGAGCCTTTCTACTTAGATATGTTCTCATTACAAATGTCATAGTTCCTGTCTCTAGAAATTACAAAGGAACAGGCCAACACATTATGAATTTCTGGGATGGGATTAGCCAATGAAAGGAACATGATAGCATTGAAAGGCAATGATGCCTGAAAGCATCATTCTAATACCGAATGGCATTGATGCTCTGGCTTTCCATGAGGCATCTTCTAAACACCTCTATAAATCCTCAGGACTGATGGACTTTATCTAGATAAGCCTGGGTCATCTAAACTGATTTTAACAGTCACAATGTCATATGTAATAAAAGATGATGAGAAAGATCATTCAGTTGATATGCGGGTTGAGGTATACTATTTGAACCTTAGTCACAAATTTGATAATTTTTTAGTACTTTAAAAAATCCTGAGAAATTATAACGTACTTTGTCTTTGTTGAGACTAATATTGACTTTATGTAACAAAGTGATGCACTAGAATCTGATCTATACACTATGTAATACTTCAAAGATCCAAAGATTCAGTAAACTGAATCAAAATTAAAATCAGCAAATGTATCAATGAGACCATCTCCCAGAAGATGTCTATATGAGAAACTGATTGCTTGAGATAACCTTAAAGAAAAAAAATCTAACAAGATGATGATACTGTCTAAAAGAAGCATTTAATTTAAGGAACAGAAATCACCTATAAACATTAGGAAAGTATGGTTATGTATGTAGCAGTTGAAGAGAAGTATAGGAAGGGCATTATAATCTCAGAGTTAATGAAGTGGCACATGGTCTTTTGCTCAACGCGAAATTTCCAATAGCTAGCTTCAGATGTTAACTGGATTTGACTGATTTGTAAGCAAAAGCAAATCATTTTAGTGTTTCATCCACAGAACTCAAAATTGCAATTACTCAATGAGGGGGAAGCAACTACTGCTATCTTTCATTTCTATAATGCTTTTAGGTTTACCAAAGTATTCACCTTTCAACACTCTAAGAAAGTAAATATGATAACTCATAATCCAGTATAGGGAAAACTGTTTTTGTTTTTGTAAGCCTAACTCCTCATACAATACCTGGCACACTGCAAGTACTTAATACATTAAAGATTGGATGGAACTCGATCTCTACTTGATCAGCGAGGAAACAGAGGTTCAAAGAAATTGAATGACTTGCTGCAGTCACAACTATGGAGTGTCAAAGCGAACATTCAAACTCGGTTCTTCGGACTCCAAGTTTAGAAGTTTTCTCACACTATGACTCTACACACACATAAGTAGAAATGACTAAATCTTTCTATTCCAAGTTATAATTATTGTAATTTTTAAATAACTTCATTAAGTGAGATTATTCATGAGAGTGGTAAACTTTACTGATAAGTTGTAAGTGTTCAAACCTTAAGAATTTTAGGATGACATCACTTCTTATAATTAAAAAAATCCATTAATCTCTGTAAGTCATGATTCTCCATTAAATAATGTTTTTTTTCATTCTTTTTTGTTTACCTTTTTATGCTTCTCTGAAGTCCTGTGTCTGTAGATCAAATTTTCTGTTTAGTTCTGTTTTTTTCATTAGAAATGATTGGAAGTCGCCTAATTCATTGAAGATCCATCTCCTCTCACTTGAAATATGATGTTTAGTCTCTCTGGGTAGTTGATTCTTGGTTGTAATCTATGGTCCTTTCTGGAATATGTTATTCCAGGCCCTCCAATCCTTTATTTAGATATTGTCAAATACTGGGTAATCCTGACTGGGACTCCTCTATATTTTTATCTTTACTGGACCTATTTTCCAGCTCAGATATTTTTTCCAATGAATTATTTTACATGTTCTTCCAGTTTTTCAATTTTTTTAGTTTATGTGACTGATTCTTGATGCCTCATAGAGTCATTAGCTTCCATTTGCCCTGTTTTAATGTATAATTTTCTTCAGTGAGCTTTTGTATCTTCTTTTCCATTTGATTAAGTTTATTTTTAAAGGTTGTATTTTCTTAGATTTTTTAAAAAATTGGCCAATTGTGTTCTTAAAGAAATTGATGTCTTCAGTCAATCTTTGTCCTCCCTTTTCCAAGTTGTTGATTCTCTCTTGTATACTTATTTCTTTTTCCACATTTTCCCTACCTCTCTTATTGACTTTTAAAATCTTTTATGAGCTTTTCCAAGAAGACTCTTTTGGCTTGGAACCAATTCACGTCCTATTTTGAGGTTTCATATATAGAAGTTTTTGTCCTCTTCGGAGTTGGTGTTTTGGTGTTCACTGTCACCATAAGTAACTTTCTAGGGTCAAGGTTCTTTTCTGTTTCTTGCTCATTTTCTTTCTTCCTTTCCCATATCTTATGATTTTTAAGATGAGTTCTGTTCCTGGGCTAGAGAGAGGTTCTGTCCCAAGCTTCTTATGCAGCTTTGAGCCTTGGCTTTCAACACAGGAGCCCCTTGTGTTTAGTGACTTGCTTATAGCAGGGGATAGCCTGATCTGGTTCTTCCTATTGTTGCCTGGTTTCCTTGGCTGGAGATTTGACTAGAGGCTGCTCTACTGGTCTTCTCTGCAACTGTTTTACTGAGCCAGGATAGAGGGTTTCAGTTGCTGATCTACTGTGAATAGAACCCTCCCACTAGCTTTTCCAGACACCTTCTGAGCTGGGCTGAGCATCCCTTTTGCCCCAGTGAGGCTGACCTTTCTTGAAGTCCTTCAAACCTATCTAGAGCTGGAGAGTGATTTCATTCCATCTCTTTGTAGGCTCTGTCATTTCAGACTCTGTTCAGAGGGTTGGTTTCAAGTGGTTTTCCTAAATTATAATTCTCAAGTCCATCATTTATATATGAAGTAACTTTTGCTATTTGTTTAGTGTATGCTTTGACTAATTGAGATAAGTCTTGTGTATGGTGGTTTTCTATCTACATAGTAAAATTAAGTATGTATTGTGATTTATAAAGCTTATTATTGTGGGGGCTTATTGCTTCTGGGACTGTGGGAATATCAGTTAATTCCTTGAGACCTACTATTTACTTATAGTGGCAGTTATGACATAATAGAACTTGGAATTAAGATGTGGGTTTATGTTTTGCTCATGTTATACTGACTGTAAATTGCTTGCCAAGTCACTTAACCTCTGTGCTTCAAAAATTTCTTTAGGAATGATCTAATGTCAAAGTTTGTGTCTGGGGGTGGGGTGGGGGAGAGGAGTTCCATCCTTTGAAGTTCCCCACACAGATCCTTTGTTCTGACTGTTTCTTAGGTCTGGAATGCTCTCAGTTACAAGCCCTGATCATTTTACATTTCGATTATTGCAATACCCTGCTGCTGGGTATTGCCTTAAGATCCCTCTCCATTCAAATCTATACTTCATTCAGTCATCAATGTAATTCTTCTAAAGCACAAATTCAACCACATTGCTCCTTTACTCAATAAATTTCAGTGGCTCCCTATCACCTCTAAGATCAAACACAAAAACCTGTTTGGTATACAAATCCCTTCTTAAACTAAACCCCTACTTTTCCAGTCTTATGTCTTACTGCCTACTATGTACTCTTTGATACAGTGATACAGGATTCTTTGAAGAAGACACTTCATCTCTCAACATTTTCTCTGGGTAGCATCCATTCCTGTAATGACATTCTTTATCTTTGTCTTCAGGATTTCTTTAAGTGCCAACTAAAATCCTATTTTCTACAAGAAATCTTTCCCATTTTGTCTAAATTCTAGTGTCTTTCCTCTTATAGATTTTCCTCCTTATTTTGTGTATAGCTTATTTGTACAAATTTCTTCGTCCCCTCTATTAGACTGTGAACTCCTTAAAGGGCAGGGACTTTACCTCTTTTTGTATCCTCTGCACTTAACACAATGTCTAGCACATGACAAGTGCTTAATAAATGCTTATTGACTAACTTTTTTTTGCAATTAATTAATAATTTCCTTATCCTATTTCTCTTTTTTTTTAACTTTAATTTACTTTGTGGGTTTAATGTGATCAGAAGTTAATGAGAGTAGGTGATCAGATAAATCTTTTGTCCATTCAAGTGGTTTCACAGATGGACACTTTAAGGACCATATATTATGGCTTGTAAGAATGAATGTAGTTTAGGGGCAGCTAGGTGGTGCAGTGGATAGAGCACCAGCCCTGAAGTCAGGAGGACCTGAGTTCAAATATGGTCTCAGATACTTCCTAGCTGTGTGACCCTGGGCAAGTCACTTAATCCCAACTGCCTCAGCAAAAAAAAAAATGTAGTTTTCAAGAATGCCATAGAGGTGCCAGAGAATGGCAGATATACTAATAAAATCAGGCTTAATAGCTGTAATCTACACAGTGAATTCAAATATGGCCTCAGAAATTTGACACTTACTAGCTATGTGACACTGACTAGCTAAAGCAGGGCAAACTACTTTATTCCACTTGCTTTGGGGGAAAAAAAGAATGCACAGGAATTAGCTTTTTTTCAGTTCAAAACATTTCTTTTTCATATTATTTTTCATGTGTCTGCATGATTCTTCTATATCACAAGTTTCTGTCATCAGAAATATTGGATTTGGTTTCTCCTTTATGTCCAAGTCACAAAAAGCAATGTGTCCACTGCCTCACTTAAAAAAAAACAACCAAAAAAGAATGAAGTGAATTGAGCTAAGATACCTCATTAAGCTCTAGCCTCTGTCACCTACTAGTTATGTGACATCATGCAAGTCACTTAACTTCTATCTGCCTCAGTTTTCATCAAAAAATGAAAATAATAGCCTCAACCTTACAGGGATGTAGTTAAGATAAATTGAGAATATTTATAAAGTCCTTTGTGAACCTTAAAATGCTATATAAATGTTAACTATTAATGTAATTGATCAATGTGATCTTAATGGGCAAAGGTAAAATCTTTGAAGAAATGGTGGTAAGAATATCAGAAAATAAAGAGGTATCCCTTGAGAAATGGTGGCCAACCTTTCACTTCTATTTCTTTTATCCTATCAAGAATCAGAATTGGATAATTTTGTGGCCAGAAAGACTACATCTTATTCTTCAAGTATTATCCTAAAGGCATGTGGGCATGCTAATCATACATTACTGATGCCCCAGTCAGCCAGTCGATGGAGATGATAGAGCAAGCCTTCATTTCAGATCATCACAACTTAATTCTGAACTCTATTTCTATCTAATCTCATCTGCTATGGGATCTGAAGGTCCCAACATACCACATTCTAGAAACTTACACACATCATTATCTCTCAGGTAACTTTGCAGCCAGAAAGATTTCCTAGTCAACGAAACAAATGGGATAAGCTTAGAGTAGGGCCTTTTTAAAAAAGTTTCTATTGGTCCAATTTCACTAGAAAGGCCCACAAAATTGATGGAGTCCCTTTAGACCTCAGAATAATCTGTGTCCCCTGCAATTAGGAATGGTTGTTACAAAGACCACTGAATCTTCTGCATGTTCTCCTTTGCTGATTTTCAGGAAACTGATCACAAGATAGGGAATGCATTACAAGTCCTTGGTCATAAGAGTCCAGCAGAATGTAAGATTCTACCAAACAGGCACTGTTTTGTTTTTATTTACCTAGCACAATTTCTTGTGCATAGTAGGAGCTTAAAATGTATTGACTGAATTCAATTCAATCAGGGAACTGAGGTAGAAAAAAATAGTAGTCAGAATATGAAAAGAAGATTAAAATGATGGTTATTTTCTATATTAGCACTATTTTCATTTATTATATTCCCATGGATAATATAAGCTTCTACTAAAATCTAATTTATGATGCCTCATCATGGAGTGGAGGTAGTCCTGAATTTTTAAAAGCTTGCTAATACAGTCTCTGGTAAAATCTATAAACTGGAAAAAATTTGAATGTCAGACTGGTAACAGCCTGGATGCCTGCCAGTCAAGGACCAGATTAGCTGAATTCACAGGGGCTCATCCCAAGAAGACTGGCTACCAGATGATGAATGTTTTTGGTCATGGGAACTTATAAATTCTGCTTAGAAGGGAGAGCAGTTTGTGATCTGTGTTGGTATAAGGAATAGTCACATCAATAAATCATGAATCTTGGGATGGGTGGAAATACATATTGCAATACTTCTCTCAGGAAGAAAAGGCCACAATGTGGTATTCATCCTAGAAGTATTTCTTGGATGGAAAAAGGAATTTCTGAAAAATGAAGCTCCAAGTCCAGAAATAGCAAAAAGGACATAAGCAGATCTCAAACTCCTCAAACTATGGTGACATTCTGAGAGAGCACATCTTAGATTCCTTCTGGTAACACTGTTTCTCAAGGAAATTCTTCCAATTTTTTCTCTGATTGAGATCCCCAATTCTGTTCTGTTTTGTATGAAGTGGCAACTGGTCAAACCAATAACTGGAATAGGTCAATAGCTTCTAATATATTTTCAAAAGACTTTTTTTTCTTTGTCTTACCTATGCAGTAGGGACAACACTGGCCTTTTCTCAAAACAGGTCTTTCACAGGAGACTGAAGGGCAAGACTCAGAGTAACAGCTAATCATGCTATCCATACATATGCAGCTGGTACAAACATCGGGTTTCCACGACTCAGCTGCCAGGAATATGTCCCCTTCATCATTTTTGCAGTAACTAGGCATGCTCTCATTATTTGATGAGGAAGGCTGAAGAAGTTCATCTGGAAAAATGGACACACAAGTCAGCAGGGAATATAAGAGGATGCAGGCCACTAATGATGCTACATAAAGAGTCTTCTTCATTCTGCCTGATAAAGATTGTGGAAAAGCTCATATTCAGGCCTCTGAGTATACATATTAAAAAGCATATTCAAATAATAAAACTAAAAGGCCTGAAAGTCAATTTATCTGGATTTTCAGGTCATCAGAAGGCCAAGAAGAACTAACCTCCAAGTTTAGATGTGCACACTTTAGGTGACAGAAAATCTAAATTACTGAGGAGGGGGACAAATAAACAGAAGTATACATAGTCTACAGAAGCTTAATATTTCATATTACTCAAGAAAAAGAAGAGAAAACTACTGGAAAACAAAGAGGCAATGTTTTCTCCTAGTCTGATTTCTTTATTATTTATGGTAATTATAATTATCTAATTCTCCATTTAAATCCTGGTCGGGTGCCTTATTGTGGCATGACTGTGATCTATGCCAGAGAAGTAGAAGTTTTTTCAGGTGCCAGAAAGATGGCAATAATTCACATATCTGCTATTTAAGGACCAATCTCGTCAAGGCAGGAGAGATTCATCCAAGAGATGATGGTCACCAGGGGATGAATCTTTTTTCAGTCATAGAAGCCTTCAGATGAAGGCTATCTCCTAAGGCTTATGGTATGTGAGAACAGAAGTCGCAACCCAGAGACCCCAGATCCTGTCATTTTTGAGGCACAGTGACAGGACACTGCACGTTTGCAGAGAACATCACACACAAAGAGTTTGTACAGAGATCATGCTGTGTATGGTTGCTTGAAGTTTGCAGGACATTTCCTCTGAAAGCCTCAAATAGAAATATGACCATGATGAAGCATTGAAAGGTCTAATTCAAACGAGCATTCTAGATGCTAGGATCATAGATTTCTGGCTGGAAAGGACATCTGACTTCATCTTGTCAGGAAAAGAATTTGAATCTGTACAATAGATACTGATGAAAGGGATTACTTCCAACTGCCACTAACACTTAAAAGTCTAGGGATTATTTTGATGAATAAACCAATAGTCAAGATCATTCCTAATAAGAACTCTCTAAGCCACAAAAAACACACTTCTTCATTGGAAACATGAATATATAATGAATATATGAACATATAATCTAAAGAGGTATACTGTTTAGCATAGTTCTTTTGAAGGCTCATATTTATAGCTGATTCTAATTCAATGAAGAGCTGAAATATTTAGATTAAGTGAAAGGAAATGAATTGTTACTGTAATAGTACAACCTTAATTCACATTTTCTCTACAAAATAGCTGCATGTTACTGGACAGTTGTTACTTGTCCAGAGGAGCTGTGCCCTCCCTATGGGAAGAATGGGGCAATAAAGGTACCATCAGAATATATTTATATCCAACTCTATAAAGTTCAACTGAGAAGGGGATTAAGTCTTAGACACTAATGCTGGAGAAAAGAATAGGGTCCAGAGAATGGAAATATTTCATGGAGTTCACCACTATGTCCATGTTTACCATTCTGCTCAGATATAGAGATCTGAGAGAAAGAGGTAAAGATTTGAACATTTTTCTCTATAGACATTCTCAGTCACTTTTCTTTGGGAAAGGGGTGGAAAAGAACAGTGGAAATTTGTCTTTATTGTCAAAAGAATCATTTCTTTTTCTGAGGACTGAACACTGCTTTATTTTAATAGTATTTTTCCCCCATTGGTGGGAAGTCACTGATGATGCATGTCAGTCGTGGACCTTGCAACTCACCACTGTATTTTTGTGAACTGAGAAGTTAAAACAAAACAAAACATAACTCAAAAACTTAGTGAGGGATCATACTTCACTCTAAGCTTATGTCAGTACTCAACAGAAGTGATAAAGTGGGCACAGTAAATCAAAAATGTTAAGAAAAAGACCCAAAATGATTATTTGCAAGGAAAGTGAAACTCTCCAAGGCAGAGAAAAGATCAAAAGTGAAAAATCCTACTCTGTTGTTCATGATGGAGCACAAGGCTGAAGAAGCTGAGGAAAAGAATGAAGAGTAAGATTTTTATTTCAACAAATACATAGTCCTTACAGAACATTAGCTACAAATTTTATTTGGTCATCTCATTCACCAGCACTACGCTTCTCTATTCACTTTCTCCATAAAGACCCTCATTCTTTTACCTTTCATATACTTACTTGATTTACATCATATACTTTTCTACTCTCTACTTTATTTCATTCTTTACATTCTATAGCCCAGGTCCTCCCAACACTAAAAAAAAGAAAAAACAAAAACTAGGTGAAAAAGACAAAATCTAATCTAGACCTACTTGATGATATTAAGGAAAAAAAGAATCTGACCAAACACCTTCTCTTCCCACTTGTATTAATTTTTTTGAACTTAAAACACATTAATTTTTAACCCTTCTTCAGAAATTAAGGGAGCACTTGATATCTTGCTTTATGAACATTCTATCTTGAATTGTAATTAATTATATAGATTATGGTTATTTATATCTTACTTGTCATCATCTTGGGTGCTGTGGATAATTCTGACAACAAAAATGTTTAGGCTGTCCATCAAAAGTTAGCTTTCAATTTTGAATTAATATGCTAAGATGAACAAAGTTGTAAGTACTGACACATGGATATGATAAAAAGAAATTCTATGAAAGGTAATAGATTAAAAACAATTTGTTCTGTTACTTGATAAACTTAACAGAACAGAGGAGTTTATGGGTATTGTTCCATAGAGAAGCTAAACGTTAAGGTCCAGTTAAAGCTAGTTTGATCAGAAAAAAATGTCAAATTATTTGTTACATCAAATTTTGTAGACTTTATCTAGAAATAACAGAATAATGTTCTTAAATGATAATCAAAAAGGTTGGACAAAGAAATTCCTTTGTTTTCATATTAGCACAGTCATAAACCTAATATTTCTTTCAAAAGATTCAAAGTACCATTTTTTTTACATTCTAAGGATGGCAGAGCTATTCATCCAAAATGGAAACATAAAAGAAAATTTATATGAGTGAGACCATTCAAGATAAGCTAATGGCCTTATACTGGAAATTAAGTATTTTGTGGGTCTGACATATAGTAAGCAAGATAAATGGTAGTCATAAACATGATGATTTCTTCAATGTTACATTAATTCCAAGAAATAAATGTGAACCACAGAAAAGAATGCTTTGAGGAGGTATGGTAATAGGCATCTTAATGCTCTCCAGCATTTGCATTTGACCTTGGTACAAGTCCTTTTAAAGATTAGTTTTCTTTGAAGCACTGGTTTGACAACATCTCTAACCTGACCCTATTCTATTCTCAAATGGTTTAAAGTCTACCAAGATAGTAAGATGAAGTTTACTTTGGTTACCTGTACACTGAGGACAGCAGGAATCCTGGGTGCGGGAGGGAGTCTGGCAAAGAAGGGGAGGGCAAACTTCTGTTTCACACAACACACGCCCACTGTGACATGTACACTGGGTGCAAGAGTCGATATTCCAAGTTTCTCCATCCACAAAATATTCTCCTCCAGGAGCATGGCAAATGGATGGGCTACTCAGCTCCGGTTTCTGAACCACAAATTCATCTGAGAAATCAAACAAGATCAAAACAAAACAGGCTATGAGAGAAGAAGTCTATAGGTTGTTCTCAGCAATTGTTGAAGTTTCTGATGTTTTTCAGCTCATGAGTCACAATTCAGAGAAATGGTTGATAGCACTTTTAACTTTTTTCGATCAAGGAAAGAAAGAAATCAAAAGCAGTATAATAATCATGCATAGTGGCATACAGGAAGAGTAAAAGTTCCTTTCATCATACTTAAAAAAGAGGGTAATTTATGATCCATCTTAGTAATAAGAGAATTAATGCCACAGATAACGTCTTCAAATAACACTACACTGATCACTTATCACTTTCAAGAGATTGCAGAGTTGAACTGTGATTAACAAATCTTACAAGGAAATCAACTGTTTGGATCTTATATAAACTTCCCAGAAAAAGTTCAGACAATTTTGGCTCTCTCTTTTTTTCACCTATTCAATGCCCTGCGCACTCCATTAACTTTCTGGGAACTTAAGTATTTGAAAACTTGGAAATACATCCTGTAATCAAATTGGGTACATCCAGATTAAGACTGCCTGCCAAAAAACTAAACAGGAATGTTCATGTAGAATCAATAGACAGACAACTCACATGGAAGACTAGATCTCTGTTCTAAGATACCACTGAAAAACAAAAATTGAGAGGTTGTTGTTAACTGCCATCATTCTTCAGCAGAGACAATTTTAGTCTTTTGTCTCTCAAATGAGATGATGATAGGGAGGAAATTCAATATTAGGAATATGTTGAAAGGTACTGAGAGTTGCCCTGCAATTGTACTGAGGAGCTAAGAAGCCTGTTCATAGATTACAGTATGAGAATGTCAAGATAGGACCGTGAGTGCTGAATGTACTCAGAACATGGTAGAAACACTTCTTGAGTATTTTGGTAAAAGAAATTCTTGGAACCCTCCACAGTGCAAGTAAAGACTCTCTCTCTCTCATCATGATCATTGTAGTTTGGACTCTGGTTATGATGGTAAGACAACAGTGAGAGTCAGTGCTGATTCCTACTTAGGAAGATAACTTTAGTTACCTTGATTAAAAAGGGCAGGGATAGAGATAGGGACCAAGGAAGGAGAATACTTTGGTCATGTTTAAAGATGATAGAAGTCTGATATTGTCTGATGTAAATAGCAGTAATTAATATATAATGGAATGTAATAACTAGTAATTAGCAGATCTAGTGTAAAAGAACTCAACATTTCAGTACTGAAATGAGAAGGGAAGACAATTAGAATGCAAATTGACTTATGTAAACTGAGACAGGGAGTTGGTGGTAGGAAAGAAAGGTAATAGACAAATTATAATAATGCATTTCATGTTGTCAAGAGAGAAACAACTTTTCTTAAAGTTAACTGCTTATATGGGGGAATTAGTAAAGGGCTTTCTAAATAGACCTATAAAAGAGTTGAAAACAATTCTCCTTGAAAAGAGAAGAATTGCTTTTCTAGGGGTTGATGGCTCCTAGACTCTCACGTAGAAGGGGAAAGATAGTCAAGTCATAGGAATAAATAGCCATGTGTATTTCCAGTTTTCCTTACCTTTCTAACCCTTTCCCCTATACAACTTGCTTCAAGGCAAAACAGGAGAGGGACCTGAGAGAGGTAGGATATGAAAGAAAAACAGAAAGAGAAAGGATAAGAAAGAGGAAGGGAAACCTGAGGAAAAAACAGCAGTAGGTGAACCTTTAGTCTAATATGGGAAAGGTTCAGTAGCAGCTCCTTTATCTCGACAACAATAGAAAAAGGACTGACCAGGAATACTTGGAAGAAAGATAGCTCCTAAAAAGTTGACTGCTGAAGGGGATGGAATTGAAGTTCTTTCCTTAAGTCACTAGTTTTTCAGATCAATAAGTTCGAGTCCTTCAGTAAGAACAATACATAAGACATAAACTATGAAAGGGACTATTTTTGGTGAAATATGGTATGTGTGTATATGTATATAAATACATAAACACGTATATAAATAGCACATTATATATGTGAAATAGATGTATTATATACTGCACACTATACACATATGTATATATGTATATATACACATGTCCATGTATAAACATGCATATATCCATATGCATATAGCTTCTCATTTTTAAGTTTCCTTCTCTATAAAATGATGGGACTGATGTAGATGATTTTCAAAGTTCTCTCTAGTTATTTTGCCATGGAAACATTGTGTGTCTTTTGAACGTGATACTTCACAAAATCTGAGAACCTCTCTTGTTACTTCATTTATAAAATGGGAATAAGACATGCTCTTTCCATATCAGTGTGAAAGATGAAAAAAGATGAGACCTGCACAAATGCTGAGCTCAAGTTAATAAGCATTTATTAAGTGTCTACTATGTGTCAGTCACTGTACTAAGAACTAAAGATACAATAGAGGCCAAAAAACTATCCTGTTTCCTGCTCTGAAGGGGGTCACCATCTAACAAAGAATGGGGTGAGAGAAACTATGATGCATATGATATTGACTTTTTTATTTGAATAGGGATTGATTTTATTAATCGTGAGGGAATCCCCTGTAATAATGCAAATCAGCAACTGTACAGAATCTTTAATCCTTTCTAAAACACAGTTTAATCTTCCATTCAAATGACTGAACAATTTAAAAAAATAAATAATGTCCACTTCCTATTTAGAAGATATACAATGAATGTGCAAGAGACGTCTATAAGTTTTGGATAATTGGAGAAAACAAAAATTGGTGAAGAAATTTAGTTCACTTAATGTGACAAACCATAGAAATTCTTTGCTGAAGCCCAATACATTTCCTTTTGTTTTTGTCTAGTAATTAGTTTTTTCACCTTGGCCTGAACTCCCTACTCTGTCTACTCCTATATATTCCTCTAACTCTATCCTGCTAAGTAAACTTAACTGTTCTGTGAAAATAGCTCTTGATTTCGACTCTTTCTTGCACTCTACTTTTTCATTTAACAACTGACTGACCTATTATGTTGCCTCTGGCTCTTAAAAATTGAACTAAACTTGGTCTAGTACTGATCCCTTGGCTCTGCTTATTTTCCACCAGGTCTTAGACTGTTTCATGAAGGTCTCAGAGGAGCACAGATTTAGAGCTGGCCATCAAGTCTAATCTCATTTTAAAGATGAGGTCAAATGTGGTCCAGAAAGGTAAGTGATTTGTCCAAGTTCACACAGGTAGTAATAAGCTTTATTTTCCTATTAGAATATATGATTCTTGGGGCAGCTAGGTGGCGCAGTGGATTGAGCACCAGCCCTGAAGTCAGGAGTACCTGAGTTCAAATCTGGTCTCAGACACTTAACAAATTCCCTAGCTGTGTGACCCTGGGCAAGTCACTTAACCCTAATTGCCTCAGCAAAAAAAAAGAAAAAAGAAAAAAGAATATATGATCCTTGAAGGCAGGGACTGCCCCGTTTTTCTGTATTTCTATCAGCATTTAGCACGGTGCCTGGCATGAATTAATAAAGGGGGTCCTTCTCCTTCTCCCTGCCTCCCTTCACTCCTTCCTTTCCTTCTGCTTCCAGATCGAGTACCATGTATTGAACCACACTGCTAGCATCTTCTTCTCCTTGCCTCTATATATGGCCAGTACTTTTCAGTTTTGAGTATGACCTTTGTATTTAGGTAAACATTTAATTTTTATGCTTGCATTTGATGTTGCCTTTGCTGAAAAAATAAAAACCAAACAAAAACCGCCTTGCACTTACTCCTTTAGAAGAGACTAGTTTCTAGTGAGCAAGAATTACTACCATTTTAGACTCTGTATCCTTTGAACCTATCGCAGTGCTTGACACACAGATAAGGCTTAATAAATGCATTAATTAATCATTAATAAATGATCAATTGGTCAGCAGCATTTCTATAAGCTAGACGCATAATTCTAGAAATATAAGAGAAAAGACAAAACAGTATTTCCTTATGGACAACACAGAAACCAGATTTACTTGAGCATGATGGGCAGCATTGTCCTGGTCGGATGGTGGGATTGCTGCAGGCAGGTACAGGACAGGTGATCAGGGCACACATTTCCCGTCCATTATGACAGTAGCATTCTCGGCATCCATCATGCCAGCTTTCCTCATTTTTATGATGACGTCCATCCATAGACAGGCAAGTACCTGTCTGCACAGGGGGCCCAATGGATGCTGAAGGTGTAGCCTCTGTAGGAGACAGTGAGAAAGCAGCTAAACATAAAAGCAGTTCTGTATACAAACAGCCTGTACAGTAGATAAATGTAGATATAAAAATATACATATTAAAGTTTTGTCTAGAAAGAGTCTGTGCAAAAGATAAATTTAACTTCAATGGCTTATTCTCTTTTTTGGGAAGTCTTGGTTACTGCAGTTGTGGATCAATATCACCCTCCAGCTGAGGGCTGTGAAATCAGAAGGAATAAAGGTGGGAGAGACAATTCAAACTTTTTTGGGAGATTGTTTCCATGGTAAAATGAGTGATGGTATATGTGTGTGTAAGTCATGTCTACGTTAAGTCTATGTCTACCTAGCATATATACACAGAGAATTTCAAAGACAGAATATCACTTCTTTTGTAATATATTGCTGTTCAGTCATTTCAGTTATGTCTAACTCTCTGTGACCCCATTTGGGGTTTTCTTGGTTACTAGAGTGGTTTTGCCATTTCCTTCTCCAGTCATTTTACAGATGAAGAAACTGAGGCAAACAGGGTTAAGTGATTTGCCCAGATTCACACAGCTTAGAAATGTCTGAGGTCAGATTTGAATTTAAGATGAGTTTTCCAGTCTCCAGGCCCAGCACTCTGTCCCTATACCACTTAGCTATCCCTGTAATATAACAGTATTGCTGTAATCTGTTAATTTTAATATTAAAAGGCTGAGTTCTCTCTTCTTTTCCACTCAAAATCAAATGTATTCATTTCCATAAGGAGCTCAAATTCTTTTTTAAAATAAAAAAACCTATTTGATGGATTTCCTAGGGACATAACAAAACTGATTTTCCTGGGTAAATATAGGAATAAGGTATAAGTCTTACTTCATAAACAGTTTTTAAATTTGAGGCCACTGAACTTAACTTTTTAATACTTTGATATGTGAATTTCTCTATAATTGTTTCTTTTGCAATCCTATTTATTTTGTTTTTAGTATACAAATATTATGAAGAGTCTAGTAAAATTTTTTACTAGACTACCATTTACTATAATATCAAAGGGATCCATGATATAGAAAATTTTAAGAACTACTAATTTTTAGGAAGAAAACATTTAAGGAGAGAAAACTTGAGAACAAGGGAATAACAGATAGAAGATACTTTTGGTTTATATATGTGTACATTTAGAGGAAGAGTACTCATGATAAATTCACCTTTGTAGAAATTATTATGGGAGTGTCTAATGATTTTCCATATGTAGAGGTACATCCTGACACTTATCAATCATAGTGAGGGTTGACTAACATCACTTTCTTATACCTCATTGCCATATGACGCACGCCAGTATGACATTTGTTTTTATGACTGATCTCAACTCTATGGAGCAAGACGCCCCAGCACTGGATATAACCTGTTGTTCTGTGCTCCCTGCCCCAGCTTTCCTTTTGGGTGTTGTTTCCCCTCATTAGATTATAAGTTTCTTGAGGGCAGGGACTGTTTTTTAAATTAATCATATCCCTCATGCTTAGCACAGTGTCTGGCAAATAATTAGGGCTTT
The DNA here is from genome assembly GCA_023553655.1 of Myrmecobius fasciatus. Taxonomy (NCBI): domain Eukaryota; kingdom Metazoa; phylum Chordata; class Mammalia; order Dasyuromorphia; family Myrmecobiidae; genus Myrmecobius; species Myrmecobius fasciatus. The sequence goes on along the minus strand of JAJPUD010007395.1, from coordinate 73,905 downwards.
GTAAATGTTTATTAGAAATATTAGAAAATGTAAATATGAAGGCAACACAGGATTTCTAAAGGCTATTTGAGTGGAACCTAAGATCTGGCAAGATCTTAACTGGAACGATTTTGAGAAATGGCCTAGGGATAGACTGTGTGCTTACAGCTTAAGAACCAACATCAGGAAATTCAGAGAATTTAATTACCAGAAGGCTGGCCATCAATTGATGAATATTTACTTTTGGTCAAAGCAACTCAAGAAAATATCTATTAAAATGCAGAAGGATTTGTAGTTGTATTTGTGAAGATAACCATTTTGGTGAAATCAAGTATCTTTGATCAAGTAGAAATGGAGAAATAGAGGATGTAAGCAAACAATAGCCTGTTACAATGACAACTTGAGCACAAGAAGAGACATAAAAGAATTTATTGAAGATCTGTGTATGATCACAAAAGGAAATGGTGTGGTTATATAGAAAGAATGAGAGACAAACAAAATGGGTGACTCAAATAATATATTGGTATTCCCAAAATACAGAAGAAAACAGACACAAACAAAAAAAAATCAAGGGGAGATTATATGAAGGATTTACAGGAAAACAAGAACTAGACATAATGAAAAGGAAAGTTAGATTTATAATCTATGTTGGTAAGGGGAGTGACTACACAGAGATGAAAATGCAGATATTTGAAAATATAAAAATTAAATAGGTTCTTGTTTAAATAGGCTTATATATGCTGATGAAGGTGAATATATCTAAAATTAGTTTTTGAGAAGAGTTGAAAGTGAGAAGCTAAGAAAGAGACTATGTTGGCAAATGTGCTTGTAAATTAAGTACTATTTTAAATTTTTTCCTAAGTCTGTATTACATTAAGAAGACAGAAATAAAGAATACTTAAAGGTTTCTCCTTTAGAAAGTGATTGTTAAACTTCAGTGGAAAAAACATTTACTTCACATGTCTCATTAATAATACAAGACATTCCCTCTTTTATCTTTTTTTAAAAAGAAAAAAAAAGAATCCTTGGTTGCTATGAAAACAGTGGGGATATGTTTACACTTACCTCGGCACTTACAGATAAGACAACCATGACTGTCCACCTGGAAACCCACTGGACAAATTTTACTGCATGGGTGCTCGGGACATTTCTTACAGCGGCAGAGGTCACAGCCATGCTTATTCTTCCTAGATAATTGAAATTTTGTCAAAGGTCAAAAAATTACCCAAACCACCTGAAATGATGATCAAACTCTGAAATCAGAAGTTACAGAAATGAAATTACTATCACTCTACAAGCATTTTGAGGCATAGATCATTAGAACCTTATGCCCATGTTCCGTAAAAAAATTATAAAATAGGGTAAATCTTGACTATGCTTCTGGGAGAATCTTTTTAATTAGGAAAACTGTATTCACAATTTAAAACTGATGAATAAACAACTGCATAAAGAGGGTATATAATTAAGGACTTTCTTCTTTGCCTTTTCTGAGAAAGTGGAAACCAAGAGCTTGCTTTTGTCGTATTAATTAAAGTGCCACACATACCCCACTTAGTCTGACTATGAAATTCAAGAAAATTAATGACACTTTTAATCTCAGCCATAAAACCTGGCATGAATATTAGTTAAAATGGAAAAATATTAAATATTACAAAAGTTCACATTCATAAAATTCTTTGTGATCATTTAGCAAGCTCTGTCTTTCTTCTTCCTTTTTTATTAAAGCTTTTTATTTGTAAAACATATGTATGGGTAATTCTTCAACACTGACTCTTACAAAGCTTTCTGTTACAAATTTTTCCCCCCTAGTCCCCACCTCTCCCCTAGATGGCATGAAATCCACTACATGTTAATTATGTTAATATACTTGACAAATCAAATATATATATATATCATATATATACATATTTCCACACTTATCATTGTTGTGCAAGAAAAATCATATCCACAAGAAAAAAAAATAAGAGAAAAGAAACACAATGCAAGCAAACATCAATAGAGAGCATGAAAATGTTATGTTGTGGTCCACATTTCATATCTCTCTCTCTGGGTGTATATGGCTTTCTTCAATGAACAATTGGAACTGGTTTGAAACATTTCATTGTTGAAGAGAGCCATGTCCATCAGAATTGATCATTTATAGTCTTGTTGCCGTGTATAATGATCTTCTGGTTCTGCTCATTTCACTCAGCATCAGCTCATGCAAGTCTCTTCAGGCCTCTCTGAAATCGTCCTGCTGGTCGTTTCTTACAGAACAATAATATTCCATAACATTCATATACCATAATTTATTCAGCCACTCTCCAATTGATGGGCATCCATTCAGCTTCCAGTTTCTAGTCACTACAAAAAGGGCTTCCACAAACATTTTTAGCAAGCTCTGTCTTAACAATAAGTCTATGAGGTAGGTGGTGAAATTATCATCTCAATCTTATAAATGAAACTAAGGCTAGCAGGTAAATATCTTGACTCATTTAGCTAGTAAATGTCAGTGGTAAGACTTAAACACAGGTCCTCCTCATTCTAAAGTCTAGTGTTCTTTCCACTATTCCATGATGTTTCTGGAAATGCATATTCTGAGACAGTGTCCAGGCATATAGAATGTGCTCAATAAATGTTAACGACTTATGAATTAAGCTTTTTCCTTTTCTTCTTTAATTATCAGACTCCCACATGAAGCAAAGACTCAGGGCAAAGAAGTTAGGAAAAAACATTATTTTTATTTATTCATTTACTATTTACTAATTCATTTCTATTTACTAACAGAACACTCTTTCACCTGCACTATCTAATTTATCTAGACAAGACTGGATTAGAATATATACATTATATCATTCTAAGTACTTACAATTGTATATTTAAGGGAAAAAAATCTAAAATCATTATGTAGAAAACCCTATTTCCTATAATATGGAAGAGGAAAATAGCATTGCTTCCCTGAAAAATTTACTGAAATTCTTTTTTTTTATTTGTCCTAGGTCACACTGATAGCACATCCTTTATGTAAACATCATTGCAATAGAATTTTGACTATGATTGGACAAGAGAGATATCCCTGGAACAGAAATGAAAACGTTTCTTTATTCATCACGCCAGACAAAGTAGCTAGGGTCAGGAAAACTAATGTTTAAATCTTGTCTCTGACACTAACTATAAAATTATAGAGAAATCATTTAGCTGCTCTAAGAAGCAGTTTCCTTGTTTGGAAAATGGAATAAGAGTGGCACCTATTTCACAGGGTGTTGTGGGGTTAATGAGATAACCTATGTAAAAATGTTTTACAGAACTTAAAGTGCTATATAAATATTGGATATGTTTGCCTTAGCAGTCACAATAATGAATACTCAAATTCAACTATTCCTCTTCCTTATCTCAATTTAGCCAAATTGTTGTTAGAAGATAGCTTGAGGAAAATGTACCACTCTTCTTATAATCAGAGATAAATTCTTCTAAGAGAAATTAGAGGTGGAAATGGAAGGAATGACAAATCATTGAGAATGTATTATAAATGAATTACCAGTGTTTGTTTTCATTGGTCAATCTCAAGGGCTTTTAAAACACTGATTTCTGTGTTCCTTTACCTAAGGAGTATTTACTGAATGTTTATTCTCCTAGAAACCTTACAGATATTGACAAGGGGCATTTGTGGAGGACCTCATCTTCAGTCCCTGGATTTAAGTTCTAACCAGACCTTTCTTTCAGAACTATGTGTACACAAAGAATGCATTTAATCCTATGCCATATAAAGTAATGGAAGGACCATTTCTTGATATAACTACAATAAGAGACACAAAAATGATATACTGTTTCTTCTTTAAGACCTCTCATTGAAATAATGGATTTGATCTGAAAGCATCCTCGGTCTCCAAAGAAATATGAAAACTACATAGGAGTAGCTCACTCCTGTATGACTGACTGGGACTGCTATTTAGGAAGCAGCATTATCAGTGCCATCCTGTGCAATGACTGGATTGTGTGTTGTTAATTTTTCCTATAATCTGTGCTTTCATCTATGTCTAGGGAATAAACTTCTACCACTTCAGATTAGTATCTTTTCTGCAACTTACAGCTCTGGAAAGTTTCTCAGATTTCTGAGAGGTTTAGTAACTTGACTAAGATTATCCTATAAGTATGTTGAAGAAGAAATTGAATCCAAAGTTGGCTCTCTGAAATACTCAGAGGATGCTTAAAAACTGAAAAAATCTAGAAATTTGGGATATATGTCACTCATCTATCTACATATTTTATTTTGTGAATTTGTCTTTGAGGCAATTGGGGTTAAGTAACTTTCTCAGGGTCACACAGCTGGTAAGTGTCTGAGGCCAAATTTGAACTCAGGTCTTCCTAATGGCTGGTGTTCTTCTGTACACCTGCTACCTAGCTGTACCACTCCATCTTTTTTTTTTTTTTGGAGATGAGGTCTCCCCATCTAGCCCAGGCTGGAAGTATAGCAGCTACTTCTAGGCTTGATCCCAATGTAAGACTAGCATGAAATCTGTTCTGTTTCTGATATGGCAATATTTTATCTCTCAGGCAACCTGGTGGCTCTGATTCCAGGAGCTTGCCATATTGGTGCCAGACAGTCCAGACACTCTATTAGCTTATTAGGCTGCTGCAGCTTGGAACTCTCAGCTCCACCAGCTTCAACCCCTTTAGTAGCAAGGATTACAGGCACACATCACCACAGTGGTTTATGGATAGTATCTAAAATATTCATCAAATTAAAATTAGAATTAAAAAATTTAAAGCTGGAAGGGACCTAAAATGTCATTTAATATGATTCCTTCAATCAACAGGTAAAGAAATACAACTTTAGGAAGGAATTTGCCCAAGATATTATGGTTAACTATTTGATTCAAATTCTGGCTCTGCTACTTTATGACCTTATGGATGTCACTTTCTCTTTCTAGGCCTCAGTTTTCACATCTGTAAAATATGGTGGACTTATAAAATCCCTTTCCACTCTAGATCCTAGGATATATATTTCATTATATAGGAGCCTTAGGCTTTTAAGTAATCCATTAGGCATAGATTCTAAGGTCAATATTATTAATAACACTTGGGAATATCCAGAAAAAAAAAAACTTAGCTACTGCTATTAGATAGTTGAATTATTTGGGAATCATCATCTTAAATTAAAAAAAAAACCCACAACTTTTAAAATAGCACTTAAAAAAATGAACAAAATGATGATATCATTTTCTCTCTTCACAGTTTTCCTCATGACCATTATGAAATAACCAAAGTCAATAGGATCTGAGAGTTTGATAAATTTGCAGGCAATAATAATCAAGCTTTCTGAACTGAAATACGTACAGGTATCCAAATGGACAATATTTGTCACACATTACAGGCTTGCACTTCTTAGGTCGAGGGCGGCACTGACATATCTCACAGTTCTGGGCATCAGTTTGGAAACCAAAGGGACAATCCAAGGTGCAACCTCTTAGGAGGCTGGTACACAGCTCCTCCCCTGTGAAGAGCATATGAAGAGCAGTTTTCTAAAGATGATCATGATAGATCTAAGAACACATTGTCTTCCGAACAGTCTTTTAAAATTCCAACAATTAAAATGTCCATCAATTTTTGATATAAAATTCCTTGATCTTATACATTTTAAATATCTTAGTAGCATTTTATAATAATGGTTGGAAAGATTCCAGATCATGTCATCTTAAGCACATATGACTCACTACTATAGTACTTCTTTACAAAGCAAAGTCTAAGTTTTAGTCTAAGACAAATTCATTTTTTAACTTTTTTAAAATAAAAGATAGTTTTCTCCCCACTTTCAACCCTTCCTGAAGAATCCTTGGATCTGGTACCCAGGAAACAAGCTGACAAATGTTACTTAAGATACTAGTGAAATGGAATGGGTTTCCATATTAATTTTTTTCTTAGAAAAAACTTTTTCTCCATTGAAAAAAAATCTGGTCATTATGGAAACCTGAGAGTTATTTACTATGAAGTTAGATTAGATGAATGATTAAGTCAGTGTATCAGTGACCTCTGACAGACTATAGAAAATAGAAGAAACACAAGACTGGATATGGACAAATGCTTTGATTGCCCCCCCCATCCCTTTTCAAAAAAAAAGGAAGGGGGGAAGAGAATTAACTCTGTAAATTCTAGGCCAGTGAACTTGAATTTTGATTCCTGGCAAAATTCTAGAATGTCATTAAAGGGCTCCTTAGTGAATGGTTAAAAAAGGAAATTTACCTTGCAAGACTCAGCATGGGTTCATCAAGAATAGGTCATTATGTGTAACCTCATTTTCTTTTTAAGAGACTTGCTAAAGTACTGTCAGAGGAATATCATAGTTTTTAGCAGTAATCCTAATCAGCTGATTCAGAGCTGATTGCATATCTGAACCAAATAAAAGGCCATTATTGACCCAATGACAATTTGGAAGATCTTGAGTGCAGTGGTTGAAGAATTTGTGCTTGTCCTTTTTTGTTTGTTTGTTTGTTGTTTTAATCAATCTCTGGAGCAAAGGCATAGATTTCATGCTTAACAAATGTGCAGATGACACAAAACTGAAAGAGATATCTAACTTAATGATAGGACTCAACAAAGATCACAACAGGCTGAGCTGAATCTGACAAGATAAAATTTATATGGATAAATCTAAGTCTAGTCCTTGGTTCAATCAATCTCAAAAGTACAAATTAGGGCAGTTATAGAATGCATTTATAGCACTATACTCTGGAGTTCTATTTATTTTTTATGTATTTATATGTATATCTGTTGTTTCTTCTGAAAGAACACAAGTTTCCTTGAAAGCACGGATTATTTTTCCTTTATATATCAAATACCTGCCTCATGGTTGGTACTTAATAAATGGTTATTGTTTAGTTGGTTGATTTTAGAGAATATATTTCAGAAAATACACTGAATTATAAAATGGATAGTTCGAGACCATTCCATATGAGTTCTAACTGAAGGAATTGGGGATCCTATTTTAGCATGGGGAAGAAAAGATATGCAAGGACATGATAATTATTCTTTAATATGTGAAAGGCTATCATATGGATGAGGGAAAAAAACCTTGTTTTCTAGTACAAGAAGGCAGAACTAACAAAAGACAGAAGATCAGAGGCAAATTTAGGCTTGATGTAAAGGGAAATTTACTAACACTTAAAACTAAAAATGCAGTAGAGGCTTAGAAATCTTCAAGTAAAGACAGGCTAACTTTTTTGGAGCATACTTTAGATAGAGTTCTTGTCTAGGTATAGACTGAATGACAGAATCACATATGTATTTACTATAACTTAATCATATATTTAAAAATATGTTTTATAAGAAATATTATTTTGGAGATTTTGGACATAATTTTTATTAGTACTGGTACTATATGTCATGATAGCATTTGGGGGATGCTTTCAGCCTACACATAGTATGTGTTTATATGCTCCCTATCTCTCAAAAAAATACAGCTGATCAAGAAGTCACTTCTATCTAAAGCTAAGAATGGATGACATAGAATCACATATTGAGCATAATTTAATCACCTATTTAAAAAAATTATATGTTTTATAAGAAATGTTATTTTGGAGATTTTTGATATAATCTTTATGAGTACTGGTACTATTTGCCATGACAGCACTTGGGGGATACTTTCAGTCAACACACATTATATGTTTATATGCTCCCTATCTATGCTCAAAAAAGTACAGCTGATCAATATCTACCTAAAGCCAAAACATGAAAAATTAATAGTTTTCAGGAAGGAGATTGAAGTAGTCATCATGAGAAATGGGTTTTCATTAAACCTAAACAGTTTATACTAAAACAAAAAAAGAATGAGCTGCTTTACAACGTTGTGCATGGCACTGGCCACAAAAAGTATGTGTACAATGGCCTTACTCTGAAGTGGACAGAATGATGTCTATTTTCTGATGAAAGCTTTGCTACCAATATAAGTTTTTAGCATTTGAATAGTGAGTTATCTCCATTTAGAAAAAGGAAAAGGGAAGATGGGTGATAAATATATATATATATATAAAAACTAGAAAATTTTTTTTCCTCCAGTAAAAGCCTTTTGCCACATATATTTAGAATAACCAGAAGCCCAAGTAATTGCTGTGCATCAGCTGATTGCTGATTTGAATAGATGAATGCAAAATTCCAGACATCTCATTTTAAAATTTGTAATTATAAAATCTAAAAAGTTACAGTTCTTCCACTATTTCTTATGGGAATGAAGAAGAATGCAAAACTTCAAAACACAAATTCTCTCTCTTTCCAGCTTAGATTATGATGATTTAAATAGAAGTAAAGAAAGAGATGTGATTAATGTAGATCCTCTATTAAATTAATACACAATTGAATTAACTTGTGAGAAAAATGAACTGAAAATACTCTGAAACCTTTTGGGAGATCAGGGCAGATTTTCAACCTGGAGGTAAAATCATAGTCTTTAGGAATCAAATTCCTAAAAACAATTCCCTACCTTGAGCAGGCTTAACATCATATTTCTGGTCCAAAAAGATGACAAGAATAATATACATCAGTAATAATAATAAATTACTAGCAGCTAAGTGGTTCAGTGGATAAAGTGCTGAACCTAGAATTAAAAGATTTGAATTCAAACCCATTTTCTGATATTCTACAATGGTGTGATTTCTATCTGTTTCTTCCCATGAAAAATGGGGATAATGATAACATCTCTCTCCTAGGGATATTGTGAGCCTAAGAGATATTTGTAAAGTGTTATACAAAAAGAAAGCCTTACATAAATGCTAAATATAATACTTGTTTTTTTTTGATAGCCATCATCCTGAAGATAACATGTCTATTGCTATTTAGGCTTAGCCTCACTGACAAAAAGCTAAATATTTATTAATTAGGTACTCATAGACAAATTCTTGTCATTTAGAAAATGTCATGTAGTTGTAAATGTGACCACAGATGGTGCGCATACCAAGGAAGGGATCACAAGCTAAGGGGTGATTTTGGTTGTAAAGGGAGTTAAATTCAAGAGATCTTAAATATGTTAAGATAGGAGAAATGATTAGAATCCTGAGCTTTTTCCTTTCACTTTTCATTTTAACATGTCTCAGGTAACTCCTATACCAAAGCATAGTTTTGCCAAGTTGAAACTCATGATTTTAAGACTTTACTTCTAAGAAGGTAATTCTAGTTGCTAGCAACAACAGATGCTCTGGTTGGAAAAGATAGTATAAATTCTATTTACTGTTTGCTTTATTCCTGTTTTCCAATAATTTCATTTCTGTTATGGATCACCTAGATACAGCTATGGATCACCTAGATACAGTAGAGCACTAAATCAAAAGTCTAGAAGATCTGACTTCAATTTCTATCTCAGATACTTACTAGTGTGACTGTAGGCAAGTGACTTAAATTCTTGCAGCCTCAGTTTCCTCATCTATAAAATGGGGGGTTGGACTCGATGGTCTTCAAGGTCTCTTCCAACTCTAACTCTATAACTGTGAAATATGTTCTTGAACATGTCATCCTTGTTTTTTTTTCCTCTCTATTGCATTCTCTGGCTCTGAGGAAGGCAAGATTGCATTCAAATTCTCTGAAACATGCAGGTTTCTCTTTTTCTTTGGCTGTCTTACATGAATGTTATTTGCTACAATCAAAAAATCCAAATAAACAAGACTATAAGTATGTTCAGACAAAAATCTATTTTTGTCATGTACTTTCTGCATACTTTTAAAGTACATGTTTCTACAAGGCTAGATTTCAACTGTTGGGTGATGGTTGTCATGTGCCAGAAGTATTCATAATTGCTTGTCTTTAATTATGCTATTGAGCTCTTTATCTTCCCTTGATAGAGTGAGTGGTGTTTACTTGTTTCCCTTTGGTGATACTAAGTAAGTGTGTGAAGGTCAGGTAATATTTTTCCCATTTCTGTGAAAATGGCCAATCCATAATTTTCTCAGAATTGAGAGGGCCTGAGGCACACTGCTAATTTAGGCAGCTGTATGTACCTAGAATGCATTTCTGAAAGCACCCTTGGTTTAATTGCCATTAAAGAGAAAGGTATGAATAATGGCAAAATATTTTTTCTGGCATTACTCCAAATGACTGGAACAGTGACAGTTCAATCTCTTCTAGAGATAGAAACATTTACTCTCATAAACAGTATGTCTGCATTTCTTAACATCTCATGATATCATTGTGGGGAGTGATAAGTGTGATTAAATATCAGTGTACAGATGTTCACGTGATTTGAGAAATATGCAGAAACTTAGTCAAAAAAGGAAGGAGAATCAAGTTAAAACTTGCAGCTGATGTTACTGATTCCAAGAGTTCAACAATAGCTGTGTGGTGGGTCACTACTTTGATTTAATATTTACTATTTTTTTAAAATCATGAGTGAAACTGGAACTCAAAATTCTGAGTAATATATCATGTATTCAAAGACAAAACTAATCTCTAAAGTCTTTAATTATTAAAAAAATTGGGCTATTGAGTATACAGTAGTGGTATGTGGAAGCCAAAATGATAAATTCAGTAACAGTGATGAAAAATACATATTTACATAGAAACATCTGTAGAACTCAAAGATTTGAAATGGGTGAAAATTGAAAAGTAGAAAAATTAGGCTTGATGTCAGGGAGAAATATCCTCAAAGCATGTAAAAATATGGGAGATTTCTCTTTAATGAACACCTTCAAGTAGTAGATGGATGATCATTTATTTATTGGGTATGCTAGAATTAGGGATTCTATTTTGTGTATGTGTTGTATGAGATAGCTCCTTATTTGGCTTATCAACTCTAAAATTTGTTGAAAGTAATTATTTTCAATCATATGGGGGTGGGAAAAGAGGAAGGACAAATTAAGAAATATTCTTGTACACCTTCTAATATGGCAGTAGATGAAAAGAAGATAAAATCTGAGATAACTGTTGAAAGGTAGGGCACAAAGTAAGAGAAGGAAGAAGGCAGGGCAATAGGGAACTGCTTTTGCTGAGGCCAGAGGGAAGAAAAGAAGAACTCATGCAGGTTGTGAAAGAAAGGAGGAAGGAGCTTCTAGGGATAAAATACTGTGTGGTTTCCATTATTGTTTTTTTGTAGCCTGACTGAGACTGTCTAACGTCAGAAACTTAGCAATACAAGAACAGAGTGTTGGCAATGTTTATCTGATGGCCACAATGTGTGTATGTGTGTGTTTCCCAAACATTTCTTGAAGTCTCTAGTCATATCTCCTATGTCCAAAAGAAAAGCAGGAGGTACATCTCTTCTCTACTTCTGGATAACATAGATAAGAAATCTCACTTTGCTATCTCTGTTTCTGTTAACGTCTCTCTCTCTCCATCTTAATCCTCCGGGCTGTTCATCTTTCTCTCCTTTCTTCTTTCTTACCCCCTATTCTTTTGCTGAGCATAAAGCGGAGGTGAAGAAATCATGATGGGTTATAGCAAAGAAACTTCTTTTGAAATCTGACATATGACTTGGGCATCAAATAAAATTACCTTACATGACAGACTGCTAATCCTTTCTAATAGGAGTAGGGCTGATGAAGGGCTTGTTAAAATAAGGATAAGAGTTCAAAACTAGGGCCTGAAGCAAGGGGCCCAGGGACCTGTGTCCAAGGCACAACTCAGGTCTGGAAGACACTCCTTTCTGGATGGCATTTGAATGTCTCTGCCTTAAGCTAAAACCATACATTTCAGGCAACAGGAATAACCGTGTGTGGCATTTTTTTATATTTCTTCCAAACTTAGCACACACTGATGATGTCCTATGTATGGATCCAAGTACAAGAGACCCTCTGCTTTCACAGGAGATATGTTCTCATGATTGCTGCCAACAAGGAAGTATGCAAATCTGCTACACTGTGCATAAATACAGACGAAAGGGGGTTTGTTTTAGACATATAAAAGCTGACAATAACTTTCCAAAGCTAGGTCTTTTTTTCAATTATTTGTCAATTTTTCTCATTATATCAGGGGAGAACCTGCTGTTAGGTGGTAATCTCTCCTTTTTGATAACTGTTAAGCTCCAAATGATGTCTAACCAAGAAGGATCACTATTTTTTAAATGCCTTTTTTTTTTTTTTTTTTGGTATCACAGTGTCTCTACCCAAAGGTTCTAATTTACGGAATGAGACAAGATGTTCTTTATCCACCCTGCCGCAGAAGAGTGGAAGTTTGATATTGCCAGAAAACTAATGTTAATGACACGTTGATGGAGCAAAAGGCAAACATCTAAAAATGAAAAATTCAAAGCTACAAATTATGAAGAATTTTTATATTTATTTGCTGTACTATTTATTTGCAACTATGTGAGCGATTTATAATATTATGGTCTATGTTAAACAACTAAATCATATCAAGTTGATATGAGAAGTTGAATTGTATTCCACAATGTTGAAATGACTTTTAAAAGTGATCATTAAACCAATTTCCATAGTTTCTGAGAGGACAAGGAGAAAGCGAAAATTTCAGAAGATTGAAAACTGGCAGATATTTCCTTACTAATAACAAAAAGGGGAAAGGGTAGATTCTAGAAACTTAGATCACTGAGGTTGATAAAATTTGAGAATGGATCGAACACTTAGAAAATAAATCAATGACCACCAGGAACCAATACTGGTTTATTAAAAATAAGGTCAAAATAAACTAATTTATTTTTGCATAGGGTAAACAGGTCATTAAAATGCTACAGACATAGTTTACCTTGATTTCAGTAAGGCATATGCCAAAATCTTTTAAGATAATCTTGTGTATAAGATGGAGAAATGAAATTGGGTTATTTGAGGAAATGCTAAGGTGCATAACTGATAGAATCATTTTACCCCTGGCATGACTAATAGATTAATAAAAATTTGGAGAGAGATTTTTAACAACATACCAGAGGGCATATATCAAATAACTCATAAATGATGTGAATGAAGACAATTAAGGTATGTTTGAGTTTATCGAATTTTTTCAGAGGACACTTTTAAAGGGAATAGCTGAAATGTTGGATGATAGAATCAAGATTTACAAAGATCTCGATGTAATAGAAGGATGGACTAAAGTAAACAAGATGGAACTTAATAGGTATAAACAGAGAATCCTTTATTTAGGCTAAAAGAACTTCAATTTTTTGATGTCTAACTAGGGAAAATCTGAATTTGACAGAAATTCATGTGAAAAATATCTAGAGTTTTTAATTGATTGCAAATTCATTATGATACTAACAGTCTCATGTACTATCTAATAATTTATATAATCTTAGACACCCTTAATAAGTGGGTTAGTAATCTTAGTAAGAAAGCTTATGGTTCCCAATGTTTTCCCTTGCTCTGACTACATTTGGAACCGTATTCAGTACTGGATGTCACGAGAAACACCAGCAGATTAGTGTATAAGTAAATGAGAATGATCATAATGGGATACTTCAAACCATATAAATTTTTTTTAAATGAACTATATATTAATGCTGAAGAATATAAGAATTAAGTGGGGGTTCATGTGATAAAAGTAAGCTCTACAGGGGATAACTAGAAACAATGAGTAGAAATTAAAACAAATTATATTGATTCATTATTAAAAGAATGTTTAAATAAGCGCTTTCAAAAGTGGAATGAGATGTCTAATAAGGTAGTAAATACTATGCGGTTGGAAATGTTCAAGACAAGGCTAAGCAAATATATCTCAGAAAAATAATAATGAAGATTCATGTACTGGGTAAGAAGATGTATTAGATTATTGTGTGACTGATTTTGACTTCAGAAATCCTATGAGTGGCCATTAATAGAATAATCAAATACCTTTTCCTTTAACAAATAAAATATATTTATCTATGTATATTAAAAAGACATTCTTTTATTTGGGTATTGTCACAGAAATGTCATGAACAACACTGAGGAAGAGATTAGAACATGTAATATGCTTTGACAAAGTTATATTAGGCCTAAGAAAAAGTTTTCTGCATACTCACTGTTCTTGCACTGACAGATTCGACAGCCATTGTGATCAAGTTTGAAACCGTAAATACAATCCTTTTCTGTCAGATTACAGTTAGATAAGACCCCACAAACAGGTGGATCAACTGTAATGTATGATGGTTCTAAGAATAAAAGAGAAAAAAAATTCCTTGAAACACATAAGCGTCTGATACAATAGCATTTAATCTTGAAATAGCATACTAAGAAATCTGGTAAAGTGGCTGAAGGAAAATCCCAAACTTTCCTATCAAGGATCTTCAGAAACTTTGTTTTGAGTCCAGAAAGTTTGTTTCTTTTTGAGCAGGCTGTGCTAGTAACTCATAAATTATATGTTTGTTTATGCATTCTTTGTCTCCCCCCCTCAAAGAAACATAGATGATAAAAGCAGTCACAAAAAGTGGACAAGAAAGATCAAAAGTCCATTCATTTATCTGCTTTTCTTCCTACTTTTAGGTGGACATTTTTGCCAGCTAACCATTATCCTATAATTCTCCAGAGCAACTTCGCTGGGACAAAGAAAATAGTCTCTAATGTATTCAGTAGGATGGTTTTGAAGTTCCATTAATATAACCGTTTTTCTTTTTCTATAAAACCATGTTACTACACACAAGTAACATTATATTGATTTAAGTGTATATGATGCTCAAAGTCCAAATGAGTGTGAAATTATAACGAAGAAATTTAGGGAAGAAGAGAAAACACCTATTCTCACATTGGGGGGAAGCAGGAGGACCTTCTGATACTGTGAAAAGATTCCTTCAGAAACTGTGAAAAAATTAATGCTGTGCCTTAAAAGACATGCTAAGTGTTAAGTAGCTCTAGATACATAGAAAATATCAAGTAAAATACCTAATTTGGTCAAGAGGTAAATTCCTATAATCTCTGGTTCTGAAGAGGACAGTCAAAGAGATCATGGGAAAATTATATTAATGCATTTTATGCAATTTACCCCCCCCACAGATGCCATGCACGCACTTTACACATGGTAAGTTATTCCTTATAACATGTCTCCAAGGGAACAAAAAGAATCTCTGTATATACCTTTTTTTTTTAACAGTTGGAAAATATGAGGTTCAGAGAACACAAATGACTTATCTAAATTTATATAGCAACTCAGTAGCTGGCTAAGAATAGAACAGACCAGTGGTTTCCTGATACAACCAAACACAGTAACCCTTAGGCTATAATGTCTTCTTAAGTTTTGTCTACTGTGCCCATGGAAGGAGAATTAAAATAAAAAATTAAGAAGCTCACAGTATTTTACCTGTAATTATTAGAATAAGATTTTGAGCTTTTCTTTTCAGTTTTCTAATGTGGTACAGTTATTAAAATCTCTTCAGGTGGTAATTAATTTACCACAGTGTGTGTATGTATGTGTGTGTGTGTGTATATATATATATATATATATATATATATATATATATATATATAATACCACAGTATATACCACAATATATTGCAATAATAAATTTACTGGTATTCTACAAGGAAAAATATTTATAGATTATGCAGTGTTGCTTTTAATACAACATATATTAGTGTAACATTTTGTGTTTTTAGGATAACTTGCTTGTGCTATAATTTAACATGTCCTCTCTGAATGAAGTACAAATGAAATAGCTAGAAATCTCACAAAATGAGATACTGGCTAGATTTTAAGCAGTATTCATCATATTTTAGATGAAATATAATATCACCATTTTCCTATAGTGCCTTAAAATTCATCATAACCAGATAAAATTCCCTACTTAAGGGTTTTTCCATCATTTTTCAATTAACTAATTAGAATGATAAAGATGCCACTTCCAACCACAACCTTTCTATTCAGAAACACAAGACTTTGAAAATAGCCTAATACAAAGGTAAGAAGTATAAAATAGAGCCTACTTCAGAAAAGAGCATTCCATACTCTATAGTGCCTAAAATTAGGAGCCCAGAGATTTTGGGTTTTGGCCCCATCATAGCACATGTAGATAGAATGCTGGATTTGGAGTCAGGAGGACCTTAACCAAGTATTTGGACATTTCTAGTCACATGATTCTGGCAAGTCATCCACCCTCTCTCCACTTCAATTTTAGAATTTGTAAAACAGAGATAAAAATGGATTCTACCTTGCAGAATTATTGTAAAGATAAAAAGTATATAATACAAGATATCCTGGAAATGTGAGTAAACTCTTAAGCTCTAAGAACTTAAAACCATGCTCAGACTTCTAGGACACCCTGTACATATAAAGCACTTTGCAAACTTTAAGATTAAACATATATCCATCCACCTATACATACTTACACACACACACACAGCTTGTAAAGCACTTTGAAATTCTTAAGATTAAATATACACATTAAATACATACATAAATGCATATGTATGTATATATATTTAATCTTAAGGTTTTCAAAGTGCTATACATACACACACACACATATATATATATACAAAACACACATATGTATATGTATATGGCATAAACATGTAACATATGAATGGAGGCTATTATTAATTTATTATCAGTTTTGTTAGTATGAGCACTGATGGAAAAGTATACTTGTTCCATATATCAAACAGAATAAAAAACTGGATAATATTTTTTTTCCTTGCTTTTTGCTGAGGCATTTGGGGTTAAGTGACTTGCCCAGAGTCACACAGCTAGGGAATGTTAAGTGTCTGAGATCAGATTTGAATTCAAGTCCTCCTGACTTCAGGGCTGGTACTCTATCCACTGCACCACTTAACTGCCCCACTGGATAGTATTTGATGGCCTTTTTTGACCACATAGTTTTATAAGTAACCCACAGAATCTTTTAAAAAGTAAACTATGGACACTTAGGCAGATATAAATCTGTATTTAAAAAAACCCAGAGGGACAGCTAGGTGGTGCAGTAGATAAAGCACCAGCCCTGAAGTCAGAAGGACCTGAGTTCAAATGTGGCCTCAGACACTTAACACTTCCTAGCTGTGTGACCCTGGGCAAGTCACTTAACCCCAATTGCCTCAGCAAAATAAATAAATAAATAAATAAATAAAATAAAAATTAAAAACCCCAGAATATCTACTGTGGAATTCATTACTTTTTTATAGAATTGGAAAAAAGATACAGGGCAAATGAAGTCCTAATCATTACAAACCAGATTAAAGTCAAATCTCTTTCAAAATGATGTTTGCCTTGAGCTCTTTTTTACATTGTTACCCTACCTGTGTCACAGATATTTAGAAATTTCTTTCCCTGATGATAGGTGGCAAAGATGGCATCCTACTGATCTTTGTTTTCTATTGCAATGCACACACTACACACTTAATGAAATATTTTTAAATTACATTGAACTATTTTTAGAGAATGACTGGAATAAGTTTAGTATATAGTATATCTCCTTTATATGCAAATATGATACTGCTACTGCTATTTTGTCACTTCTGAATTCTGTTCAGTTGTGATGATGATTCAGTTCAATTAAATTTAACAGGGATTTAAAAAGTGCCTCTATGCAAGGTATTGGTTCATTTGTGCTATTCTCTAGTTCCCCTGCTGACGAATGGTTCACAAATGTAAAATGACTGCCTAGTATTAGGGTTACGATGTGGAACTGAAACGAACAAAGTTATCAGACATGAGGGTCAACCATAACACTGGTCCATTAGCATGATGCTTCAACTGGTTAAGCTAACCAGCAACAAACATATACAACTATATGTAAAAAGTGGGCTACACTTTTTAATAACTCATAGCACCCAAGCACACTATGTTTAATAACTTACCAAATAAATGAATTCTGCAAGTACTATTCTTACTACATATGTAACCTCCATGAAGTTTATAAACTCTGAGGTAAAGCAGGTTAAGCCCTGAAAGTCATGATTTAGTATGATGGGCAAAGTTTATTTTTCTTGCATTAAAATATTGTCCAAGATTTCACTGGCAATAAGAGGCAGAATAATGATGCAAACCCAGATTCTCTAACACTTATATTACGTGGAAGTGAATGATAAATTCCACACTACAGGCAGCTTCAAGGTTTAACAGAATCACTGGGTTTTAGAGAACTACAGGAATCTTAAAGATCCTAAGTCCCCTCCTTTCATGAGAGAGAAAGTCAGTACCTAGAGAGTGCTTTGCAGAAAGGTCAAATGTCTATCAAAATTCATACTAAAACTAAAACATGGGACAAACAACAAATTATGTCACTTATGGAAATAACCAATTCTGAAATAACTAAGTTCTTTCCCTATAAATTAAGTAGAGCACATACTTATAAATAATGATATTAATAATTCATCTTAGATTTAAACATTTTTACACAGTATTTTTTGTAATATTTGGCAAGAAAGTATTATAAGATTTATAAATGGAAGGAACTTTAGAATGGTAAATAGTCCAACCTCCATTTTATAAAAAGAAGTGACCTGCTCAAGTTTGTAGAGTTATTAAGTAGCAAAACTGGGATTTGGCCTCATTTTCATTGACAACAAATCCAGCACCCTTTTCATGAAATGATGTTTGTTTGTTTTTTTTCTTTGTAGGAAAATTCTACATGTAGGGAAATACAGATCTAACTACAAGTCAACATGTCCTTTTAGATTTTATGGCAAGTGTCCTACGTGTTTGATGTGATTGTCATTGGTACAGTCATTCATTCATTTATTCATCCATTCAAAAAATACTTAACACTTTTTTAAGTGCAATGATTCTGTAATAGCCACATTTTAGAGGCAATCTTGGTTGTTGCCTTCTAACATTTCTTCTAGGGTGGATTCTAGTTTCACTTTAATGTACTTCATGATCTTTGATTTTCCCCTTTCTATAACTTATTTCCTCCTACAATTTTAGACTACACTATACTAGCTACATTTTCATAACAAAATTACAACAGAAATATAAAATGATCTACCAACTATTAAAAAAGCTTAATCACACTGGCATAAAAGAGAGTTAAAAGTCTGTGTTTCCCTTCAAGTTTAACTTTTAGACTTCAGAACTTGGCAATGCTGATACTATTCAGCAATGAGTGTTGGTTTTTTTTTTGTGTTTGTTTGTTTGTTTGTTTTCAGTAGTTTTAGAAAAAGAAAGTAGAGTGAAATCATTGAATGCAGTATAAAATTCTAAATAACAGAGATGAGTCTTTGCTACTTTGTATTTCCAGCGATAATTATTCAAGTTTTGGATCTTTATAGACTAGCCTCAGGAGTGAGACAGAGGTAGAGCCAGAGGAATGTTTAATGGTGTTCTTCAAAGGCAGTTTTTGAAAAGGGTAGAGGTATTTCCAAGAATCAAGAGTCATAGCTGATTTTGTCATTCTGCAATACCTTAAGCATTTGAGATTTTATCAGTAGAGATAGTTCCCTTCAGCAATGCAGATTATGAGCCCTTTACATCTTAAGAGATAGTGTTTAAGAGATTTGTGGCCCCCCCCAAAACAAAACATATTGAAACCAACTTTGTGGCAAGCCTCTCTAAATTCAATTAAGAGGTATGTCCTTGGACATAAAACCCGTCAGGCTCCTACTTAAAGTCTACATGCACTCTACTGGCATTCTTAAATCATTTCCATGTAACAATGAGCTACCAGAGGACTTTGGTGAATATTGTTAGCATGCACTTAAATTATTCTGATAGGTTCTGATCCAAAGAAGCCTGAAGAAGTTCTACTTAAGTATGAACTCTGGATGAAAAAAATGCACTTTGTTTTCTCAAAAGAAAGGAAGCAATGCTATTTCATAAGTCTTATGGAGAATATTAGATTGCTACTTAGTAAAAACTCACTGGTCTCTATATCCCTGCTCTGAAGAGTCAAAAAGGCCTAATTCCTACATAAATAATTGTTTGAAATCTCATTGATAATTTTCTCCCCCAAATTTTTATGCTAATACCATATCCCTGGGAGAACATATATATTGTATTAATCTTATCAGAGAATACAATTTTCTGGAATAGGAGATGTTTATCATTGTTTCTCCATAAATAAAGGTGTTTGCTTTTTGTGAGTTTTTTGTGGGAGATTATCATTTTAAAATATTCTGCTGAGACTTTTGGAGGCACAAAACATGACTGCAGATTGATATATGTTGTCTAGAGCAAAGAAAATAGCCACCACTGATTTAAATGAAAAGAGAGGTGACAATGGATCGCTTTCCCCAGTTGAGAAATTATTTGGGGTTGCAATCTTTACTATCAATACTATTTTTTTCCATTTAGGATTAACTTGGGAATTGAAGTACTGCTTAAAGAATCACCCTGAAATTCCCATTTTATCTTGTATTGAATCAGCTGAGGAATTAAAGAAATACCTTAAAGTCCTCCAAAGGAAGAAGGCTTGAAACAGCAGGAATTCATTGTCTTTGGCTACAACTATTTCTAAAGGGAACCCTGGAACAGCTTCTTTGTGGAGAAGGATTCTAGAAATATTTTCTGAGCCTAGAAGCAATAAAGAACAAAAATGGATGTTTGTTACATCTATATCCAGTTTGCGTTTCCCTACCCTAACATCTTTGTGGGGATTGGTCCATATCTCAATTTGTTATTCTGTCAAAAGGTCTTTAAGGACTCTCCAAGCAATGTTGTACAGTTAAAAAAAAACCCACTTAACTAAAATAACTCTTAATCCTGATTTAAATTGGGGAAACTCAGCTATGAGGTTCTTATTAAACACTATTAAGAAACCCACATAAATAATAAATAAATAAAATAAAAAAATAAGTGAGCAAGTAATACTTTTCTTTTATTTAAAATTTTAGATCATATAGGCTAGGTACCTCTAGTTCTCATAATTAAATATATTTCTGAGATGCATTATTCATTTAGCTTCTCTAGTTATTTTTCAAGAAGGAAGCCATCAACCATCAAATTCCCATACACTAACACTTGGCATTTTTATAGTGTTTTTCTTTCAGGAGACTCAGATATTCCCAGGATAATACTTTTCCAACCTCATAATGGGAAAAGCAAAGCAAAGCAATGGTAATGAATATGAATAAGATCATATAGAGATCCCCAGTCTTCTTAGGTCCAAAGCCACAATACTAGACAGCAGTACAAGAATGTATATTCAATTGATATTTGGTGATTTATGAGAGAGAAATCTTAACTATGGATGATCCAGACCTTTTAATTTTCTCATCTTTGGTTATTTCATTGCTAAATAGTATAACCACTCATGGAAGGCAAAAAGATTAAATCTTATAAAGCTGGAATACAACACTGTTTAATTATCAATTACTATCATCTCACATTAGTTAAATCACCCCACTGAATGATATGGCCATCTTTTGGACAGGTTTGAATATAAAGAAAGCCCTCCTGATCAAGATTTATTTTAAAACAGGTGTTGTATTATTTTCTACTTGAAGTAATTTCTTAAACAGTTTACTTAGGTGTTGATTTTTACATGATGCTTTCCTTGATCTCCATAGCTTAGAAATAATTCCTCCATCACCAGATCTGTGTTTAAACCCTCTTATTTTCAAGCTTGGATTACATTTATCTATATACCTGATACATGGCCCTGCTGGAATACAGAGATGGCATTATATATTTTTTCACTTTGTAGTCTCAATATAGGAGCCAGCATAGTACAATGACATGAATAGTGTCTCTGAAGTCAGAAGACCTGGGTGGGTTTAAATCCTGCATCTGATATGTAATACCTGTAAGACCTTAGGCAAATTACTGGGACCTGAGCCTTAGTTTCCCTATATGGAAAAGCTCTAGATCTATGATGGAACAATGTTGAAAAGAAGATAGCTTAAATGGAGGTTTTGACAAAAGCTATGACGGTCTTTCTACTTATCCAGTAGTTTTGGTTTGATCTATGTGACAGGTGGTTTTTTTTGCTTGTTTTATTTGTTTGTTTGTTTGTTTTTTGCTTATCCTAATGGTGAAGAGTTGCCAGCAATTCTTCCTGAATTATATATTATCCTTATGGAGAAATCTGCCCTCCATTTCTGCATATGATAAGCAATTCTAAGGATTGCTGAGAGCCTGATGATAGATGTTAAATAACTAGGTTGGGAAGAAAAGGAATTTCCAGTTGGGACCCAGGAATCTTCTTCAGAAATCTTTGGGTTTTTGAACTATCATTACTACCAAATGGCTCTAAATTTTGGTAGTCTAGCTAGTTCCTGACTTTGGTTTTTGGCGACAACATATAGTCTGGAGCTTACACTGTTATGAGTAAACAGTGTATTTCCGGTCTAATCTGCTGTTTGTATTCTTAACAACTCAGGGGCCACTTCTGATGAATATAAATTACTATCATTAATGTATTAGCCATCTTTTAAGAAACATAGTCATCTTATGTTCTTCTTGGAAACTATTGTTTTAGATGGATAAGTGTGTGTGTGCGTGTGTGTGTGTTTCTTGCAATCCATTAAGCCTCAGCTTCTCCAACAGCAGGAATTTTAAGTCTACACCACCATATTTAGCCTGCTTTAGATGGATTTGAGGGAATAAAGATCTTACTTTTCAGAAATTTGGATTCTTACTTTGTAAAACATTGGGTTTTACTTTCATACTCTTTTTTACAAGATAAGAAAAAGGAACAAAGTAGAAAGTTGGAGTAACTCAGTAACCTTTTCATATTTACTTTTTGGCTCTGGTAACATCTTGCATTTTTTAACACCTTTTCTCTATGGTTTCTTAGTATGTTTGCTGACTTCCAAGAAAGCATACTGAGAAATTAAATTTTATTTTCAGACACATTTCACATAATCTCTTCCCGATGATGCACTCTCCTGGATTTGGATAAGCCACATGGCCATCTAATGAATGGGAAAATGAAGAGTCTTCCAAGCTGCATTCATAGCATATATAGTACCTTAATAGCTAAATATATCAGGCTTCACCTAAGCTAGGCAATTGTCTGTTGGCTGTCCAGACCATAAGATCTGTGATAAAGCTTGCTACTAGAAAACCTAAGGAGACAGATTATCTGTTTTATTCAGCATCCATACTTGGTTCTATGACCATGATGCTTGTTTAAATATGACTGATATAGTCAGAAAAATGTCAGCATAAATGCAGGCAAGAGGTTGTTGTATGATTAAGATGACATTTTCCCAAATAAAGCTATGTAAGGGAAATTGCTGTACATGGAAAGAGAACAAGAATCCCATAAAAATCCCCTAATCTGAGAATGGGAATTCCCAAGATGAAAGTTTGTGTGTTTAAATCTCATTGAGCCATGGAAACTGTAAATGGAATTTTCAAATTCTTTTAGCCTGTGCATGTTTCATTATCCTTTACCCAACCCCCTTCCCCTTTTTATATTTTTCTCACCATAATATTCCCCTGCTTAGAATTTCTTTCAACATTTATATAAATGTTCAAGTTTAAAGTAGAGGTTACAAAAATGTTCCCTGGAGTTGTTCTTTGTTACAGTCAGATACAAAAGCAGCCATATTCATTTTACATTTATTTATCCATTTTGTTTGCTATCTCCAGGGAATTTTAGCCTTTGTCTTTATTTTTTCCTTTTCAAATACACCTAATATAGGAAACAGAAAAACAGCCATTGGTGATTTCTTTTTCTTTTTTAATCCACATAGGAGAATCCAGATGTAAAAATTCCTATACTTGTACATCAGTAAAGTAGCCTGGAACATTAACAGGTTAAGTGATTTGTACATGCTTGCTCTCAGTCTTTCCGTCTGTCTCTCTACGTCTGTGTCCATATCTCTCTGTCTTTTTCTCTGTCTCCCTCTCTCTTTTTCTGTGTCTCTGTCTGTCTCTCTATGCCTATGTTGGTATCTGTCTATCTCTACGTCTGTATCTCTTTCTTTTTCCCTTCTGTCTGTCTGTCTGTCTCTCGCTCTCAGAAACATAGCCCTACCCTTACTATGTGTCAGAGATAAAACTTCAGCCCAGGTCTTCCTAACTCCAAGGCTAGCCCTCTATTCATCTTTTACTTTACATCTCTTTGCCATAGATAAAAAGACAATTGTCCTAATATAATTAGAAGATAAAAAAACTTTTAAATAGTTTTTAGCTAGCATTTATATAATACTTTAGGGTTTGCAAAGAGCTTTACAAATATTATTTCATTTTATTCCTATAACAACCTCATAAAAACAGAGATAAGGTGTTATTTTCTCCTTATTATAGCTGAGGAATCTGAGACATAAGTTAAATGACTTATCCAGGGTCACACAGCTTGTAAATATCTGAGAGTGACCTGAGAACTCAGGTTTTCCTGACTTTATTGCTCTATCTACTGCACCACCTACTTGCTTCCTTTAAATACTCTTTAGAATCCTCTGTAGTATGATTTTTCAACATCAGGAATCAAGACATTCACCCAAATTAATAAATGAGAATGAAGAAGAATCTGGTTATTCTATGCTTTGGCTTCTATTTATAAATTCAATGGTATTATTAATTTGTAGTGAATCACAGAATATATTATGTAGAGATTATACTTTTATAAAAATTGACTACTTTTAAAAACATAATTTTATGGCAGTCCAAAAAAAGAGATATATTGTTATAGTAGTAAGGTGAAAGCAAGAAAGCAGGAATAAATATAAATGCAGTACTTTTTATATAGCAGTATGGTTTAGCTCATGGGCACTTTGGCATGTATATATAGTAACAACCCACTTATCTGGAAGGTCAGGCTTCTGGTAATATCAACCCTTTGGAACAGGGCCATGTACCCAAAAGAAGAACTCTGATCATTTGAAATAGATGTACTTTATTCCAAAGGGGAGGCCCTGAAGATATTACTCATAGCCTATTTACTCTTATTTAACATATAATTCTTAACAAAATTAAAAAAAAACCCTGCTTTCTTTCTCCTTATAAAGTGAGGAAATAAAGATAGGAAGTAAAAATTTGAAAGACAAATGTCAAGATAAAAAAATAAACTCATTAATAATACTATTTTCTCAACTGTGCAGTCCTTGTTTCTATAAAATATCCAAGTATACAATAATACATAGCAATAACTTCAAGGTCTCACCTCTATGAACTAAGTGACCCATCAGATGACCTGTGCTATATATTATTTTTTATCAATGACACGAATGAAGATGTGGAGGGAAAACTCATCAAATTTTCTGACAACACAGCTGGAAAGGATACCTAACAGGTTGGATGGTAGTTTGAGATGATTTCTAGGGTATTTTTCAGGCCTAAAAATTTGTGAGCTTATCAGGCTGGTTTCTTATGAAGAAGGATAATCTTTAGGGGAGAAAAGTCTATTTCCCATGAATGAAAAAAAATTGGCACCCTGAAAGTGAACTGCTCAATCATCAAAAATGCTATGGCCTTAAAGCACCTACATTTCTCAATCCTATCTACATTTCTCAAAAGATAATCCTTATCATTAAAAGTCAGGACTTGCTAAATTGTTTTAAATAGTGGGCTGGAGTGCATGGCAAGGTCCATGTTTTCCCATCAGGGAAACAAATAATATCTATTTCTGTTCCCAAACTAATTGCAGCATGTGCATAGGGTCTCTCACAGTTCTTGGCAAATAGCAGATACTTAGTAAATACTATGGTATTGATTGATATGTGAACCAGCTGAGAATTCTTTTCAAGAATCCTTGTGTCCCACTTCATAATCTAACTGCAAAATCAATGGCAGAACTTCTATGGAAATTCTGTTGAGCTGGCAGATGAACTATGGAATGAAATATTAAAGTTACATGGCCTCAGTGGCTTATGTTGTGAACTTGCTATTGCTACCTTGTAATTTTCCTTGGGAACTCTAGATACTGTACAGTGCAGAAATGGTCAGGGATATTTTTTTCCCCACAAAGACAGAAGATGTGAAATAGGTTATATTTCAAAAGAAAAGCGATGAATCTGGCTGACTTTTCCTGCCATCAAACTATGGATAATTTTAAAATGTGTGAATGATTTCTTTTTTGAAATGTAATTATAAATAAGGTACCTGCAAATTTGCTAAGGGATGTCTTGTTAATTTCAGACTCAACATGTCCAAAAGGGAATTCATTTGGATTTGTAAATTAAGTTGTCTTACAGCCAACTTAATGCTTGAAATCTTGAGATCATTTTTGACTTATCCCTTTTCTCCATATCCACTCACCAACTCCATATTTTTTTGCCTCAAATTATCTTCTGAATTTTCCCCTGTCTTTACTCTAATTTAGATTATCAATAAGCATCACACTTGCAATATTACAATAGCCTTCAATTTGATCTCTGTGATCCTAATCTTTTTGCCTTCCCCAAATACCTTGTCAAACACTTTTCTTGAAAAATCTTTAGTTTGAATAACCTTGAAAAATCTTTTTTAAAAAACCAACCAATATTCTCTATGATATATTAATCAATCAATCAATTACTCAACAGCTATTCACTGAGCCCCTATATTCTGGGAATTATGAAGACAAAACAAATGAAATACTATTCTTCATTGTGCTCTCCTTACTTGCATATTCTCTCTTCTCCCTTCTGCCTATTTGAATCCTAAGCATTTTCCAAGATACAGTTTGAAGCCCACAGATGAAATCTTACCTGACTACTTTAGCCCTCACTGATTTCCCTGTTCTTTGAAATCCTACAGTTATTCTCTGTAACGTGATTTGGCTCATATACTCTGTTACTGTTCATTGTTTTCATATGTGTTAGTTTTGTGTTCTCATTTGTACTGTAAACTCTGAAGGATGGAATTATGTTTTACACTTAGGATCACAGACTCCTAGAATTGGAAAATCATTTTATCTGATCTATCACCTGGTGCAACTGTTGAGTGCAGTGCCAAGTACATAGCATCACCTCAATACATACTATTGGAAAACTAAAATTTTCTTTTTAATTACATGAATAACATGAGAACTGAGAGTAATATAAGTGTTGTAAATAATAAATGCTTGTTGAAATGAATTACTTGAATTGATTTTGACAATGATATTTTAAAATTTTGGGTCAAGTAATTAATTGTGCAGCATGGTATAGTGGACAGAAAGTTGTCCTCTGAATCAGAAAGATCCTAAGTTCAAATCCTGTTGTTGCTATATATTGTCAATGAGACCCTGGATAGAAAGAATAGTTAACCTCTCGGTTCTGTAAGACAACTCTCTATGACTTTCAAATTGCAGAGAAAATGCCAATCTGTACTCAAAATTCCTGCTTGTCAATTAAGTTTGCAGTGTTTGGGGGCTGAGATAGAAACCACTGATCTGCAAGGAATCTCCTGGAATTATTGACTGCCTGCTGCCTGCATCAGATACTAAGAACCACTTAAAACAGAAGATGCTCACATGGGAAAAAATTGTTAAAGAGCTTTCTATTAAGAATGTAAGCTCCTTAAGGGAAGAGATTGTTTCATTCTTTGGATATATATTTCCTGTGCTTATATATAAGCATATGTATGTATGTGTGTGTGTATAAGCATATGTATGTATATACACACATGTATATATGCAACACATGTATGTATACATACATATATACATGTGTGCATACACACATGTACACACTTCTTGGCACACAGGAGGCACTTGACAAGTGTTGTACAATCATTGGAACTTCTATCATAAAAGGCATTTTACATTTCACTGTGATATTTTATTTTCAACAATCATAAAGGCACAATTGAATGGATAAGTTCTGATATGTCCCTAAAAATGAGGATCCCAGATTGAGATAAAAGGCCATGAAGTTCAATAACATTAATTTATAATCATACTTTTTGGCTTAAGGAATAAATAAACAACAATCAATTACATGAAAATCATCATCTAATGTTTTAAACTGGGGTAGGCTCAAACCAATCCATTTCATAGAATTAAAGCACAATGAGAAAGAAGGTGAAGATAAACCCTTTAGAATAGGAAAGGTCTAGTAAGTACAGCAGGGTTGCAGAAGAGTCTAGCTGGGGGAGGAGTAACTGCAAACTTTCAATTAGAACAACTTAAATAAAAAGCCCAAAACTAAACCAATTCTAATATCCTGATCAAGGGACTTTGGGGAAAAAATGATGGAATTCTTGCTTGAAGAAAAAAAAAAAAAGTTCCACAACACTTTCCTGAAGGGAATGTCTCTTAATAACCTTCATTAACTTCTGTTTAGTTGCCTGAGAGTTGTCTCTCATCCAAAAAAAAGTTGAACACTGCCCCAATAGAGTATGTGTTTATTTAAGCTTGTTGGAAAAACATTCCTATCATTTCAAGAATGACTAAATATTTTTCATTCACATAGTTGGCATTCCAGGCTATGTTTTCCCGCCTCTGTTGATTAAATGAAAATTAGCAGCCCAAGTCTGAACTTTGAAATTCACTTACTGAGGACATGTACTTAGCAGGGAAATTATGAGGCTCACAGTAATAATTCCTTTATAGGCATGGGATGTAGAAACTACAGGAAGTAAACAACAAACTACACCCTTCCACATACACTTCATTAAGCTTGGTCCTCATTAGCTAGGACTGAACTTTATAAAGTCAGAAAGAAAATTTTCTCAAGAGAGCATTTTAGAATTTTATTGTTTGACCAAGTCTAGTTTTGGCCACACTAAAGAGTCAGAATTTCGGGCAATGTCAGATAATCTTCCTTTTCATTTATATAGGTTCAGGCTAGAATAATGATCTTAGGAGAAATCAAATAATAATCATTCTTATTACATGGAGAGATATGTAGAGACATAGGGTAATTAAGCCCATCAGTGAAACTTTTCTGTGAGACTATACCACCTTCCTAAACTTTATATCAATTTTTGTTTAAATAAAAATCACTAGTCACATATAATTGCCACAGATATGAATGGATACCAGAACCAAGTATCTGAAATAGATATAGAACAATTTTGTTATATGGTTGTCAAAAACACAAGTCTATAATGCAAAGGTTTTAGCAAAGAAACCCTTATCATATACATATACATATATATACACACATATATATGTATAGCATATGTGCATATATGCTATACATACATACACATGTCTACTTCTTCAAAGTTATTCTAAGTAACCAAAGAAAAGTGATCCATGAAAAGTTTCCAAGAATCTCAGTTAAAGTCTTTCCCTACATGGTCATTTATTATGCATCTATCACTCCATAAATGGCCTTATTTGGACAAACAACAACAACAAAAAAGACTGATTCTGTGCTTCACTTACCTTTTATGGAATTAAAGAAATAGGACTAGTTTCCAGTATACTTAGAGTTAAGGGATGAAAACAAATACTATGAATATTTTATTATTGGTGCCTTACTAATAATAGCAGTGTGTCCAGCACTGCCACAGCACACATAGATTTAGTTTTGACCCTTGTCGTCTATTGGGGCATTAAAATCTTGTGACACTATAGTTTCTTTTGACTTCATTGATCCCTTGGGGTCAGCAAAACTATGTTAGACTCCTCTGCATAGAAGAAGCAATTTAATCATTTGGGACCCTACTCACTAAGCCAGAAGTGTGCACACACACATTTACACACACACACACACACACACACACACACACACACACACCACGAAATTCCTCCCCAGATATATATATGCCTGGTACAGCTTTCCCTGGCAGTCTAAAATAATTCTCACTCTTGATTCAAGCAATGACTTCAACAATGAAGGGGATAAAAAATTGAGAAAGGATTTTTGACTGATCCCTTAAAACTGAAATGGCAGCATGGAGAAAGCTGTATAAGTGGCAGTTCCTGGAATTCCTAACTTTTAGAGAAGTTCCTTATGGCACCACACATAGGTATGCAATTGTTTTAACGAAGTAGCTTAATACATAGGTTTTACCACATTTAATCAGAACAATACATTCCTAAAAAGTAAAACAAAATGAAATGAAATACTCTTTAACGAAGTTTTCAAAGCTGAACATGATCATTAATTCTTAAAGATATAAGTCTGATCAAGACCAAACAAAAAAAAAGGAGGTAGTAAAGATAGCAGAACATCCTTTTAGTCATAAAAATTATGAAGTATTTGCAATTAATTGAGATACCTTAGATTTTTCTACTACTGGTAGAATGGCCAACAAAGTCAGTGCTATCATGAATTTACCCAGTGTGGAATGCTAACTTTGTAAGGAAGTATTAGGCTGGACTACAAGGCCTTAAAGGCAATTTTCAATGCAAAATCTATGATCCTATACACTAAAAACTTTTAGAAACCAATCCTACTCAGCCAAGGTAGTATATCTGAACTGATATATTCAAGATATTAGAAATCAATTAAGTGTTTTCATAGACTTACTACAATGAGCCACATGGCAATACTGATGACTCCAGAATTGTGGCACTGTCTTGAATGACACTTAAATCGTGATACTATAGAGCCTTACTACCCCATAGGTTGACACCCTTTTTTCTACCAGCAAATTCCAGCAAGTGACTCATTGCCATTCCCTACACATTTTTTTTTTTCTGTTGCTAACCATCATTTCTGTTTCCCAAGTTTCCCATGACCCAACCTTAGGCTATATGAGAGGACACGGTTATATTTCATATTCTTCCTTCCTCTGCTCTGTGGAAATGGGACTTTTAACTTTTTTAAGTGTTTAATGCAGGAATTCAAAACAAAGGGAAAGTTGACAAGCTTACAATGGTTTATAGACTATGTCCTGGTCTAGGGAAATAAAACTCATTTTTCGTAGCTCCTTCTTCCTTCCTGACGCTTACCCCTCTCCTGCCAGATCTTGTTCTCAGATGCTTCTTGAATTCCTGGTTCAATCTAATGAGTAGCTTTAACTTAAAAACAAAACCAAAAAAACTCCTACAGATCTCATTGTGTAGGAAAATAGGACCTTTGGGGAAGCTGCCTTTTTCCTGTAGTTCCCCCCAACACTGAGTTGTTCTTCATATTTTAGATTCATTTTGTGAGTTTTAGACCTATGAATCTTCATTTTAGACTTATAAATTTCGAATCTGTGGACTCTCTTTCCCTTTCCTTCCTAATATAAACATCTCCTTTCGGCCTCTTAATCATTCTTCCTCTTCAAACTTTAGCTTTCTGTCAGCCTCCCTGTCTTTCTGGTGATCACAATGCTCCAGATCTTGGAAATTTTTTTCTAATTCATTCATGATCTATTCTTTCTATCTACATTTGGCCTATATCCTAAAGCAAAATTCCTGGACCCTAAGATCTGACTCAGTTACTTTCTACATCTATTGACACAGATTGGCATAAACCCTATGGTGTAATCAGGAACAAAGCCTGTCTGGCTGGTCTTTGAACCTGACTTTCCTTTCATACTTATGATCTCTGGTTCTAACCTAATCATGGTCCATTACTACATGTAACTTGCCTGTCATGAACAGAGCTGAGAAAGGCAGACTCTCCTTCAGGTCAAAAGACATCAAACATCCAAACAATCTACAAGCATTTACGTGAGAGACATGGAGCTGGGTGCCAGGTGTATAGAGATAAAACAGGCTCTGCCCTACAGGAACCTACATTCAATTGGGAGAGATAGCATTTACATATCTAAGTACTGACAAAAAACATACAAAATAAATACTGTCATTTGGGAGGAACTAGAAGCAAAGGGGTATAAGGATAGGCTTCCTGTAGATAGTAGCTCTTGAAATGAACTTTAAGATGACATGAGAAACATCCTTGTTCTCATCTTCTGACTTCTTCCATTTCACAGATCTCAGCATAGCCCATACTTTTCATCCACCGTGCCCTTCCAACAAACATTTTGATTTCACAAACATTGATTAAGGATATATAATATTCCAAGGAAATGGTTTCTTATTTTTCAAATAGACAACTTATATTAACAGAGCCTTTTCCTTATCCAAGGAGGCAAGGCAAGGCATGAAAAAAGACCTTTCCTCCCTAGGAGGAATGCAATTAAAGAATGCAATGGCAAATTATTTGTCTATACACAAAAATTCGTAGTGTGTCCTAAGGGTGTGTTAGTTAATATATACATGGAACAAATGGGCAAAATTGTCCCACAACCCTAGTTTAGTTACCAGAAGTGCTTAGAAAATATTTAATATGTGCTTTATTTAAAAGTCCAAAGAAGTAATGTCTATGTCATTCACTATCTGTCTAAAACCTGATCTTGAAAAGTCCATGGGACTCAGACTCATCCTTGATAATAGTGACAGTGATTGGAGGATCCTTCAAGCAGAATCTATTAGGACAGTATCACAGAGCTTCTCTTAGAATACAGAATTTCAAACAGTGCAGAAATGGAATAAATACTTCCTCATGTAAATCTCTTACTGAACGTAAATTCTGAGGAAGCCCACAACATTTCCTATTGTACTGTGAGAAAACCACAGTTTTCTTGAAGTCATTTGTACATGAAAGTATTATAACTCATTCTATTTTTGATTGCCACCTAGAGCTACTACATGGAAGCTGTGAAATGCAATAGAACCCAATTCACAAAAAAGCAACAAATCAAGATTATATAAACCCAATGCTACATTCCAACACTTCCCCTCAGTCCAACAAAATGTGAAATTAAAAAGTCATGCCAATTTCCCTCCATGCCTTAAATGACAAAACTCTTTCATCTGAAAACAAAACAAAACAAAAAATCCAATTGTCAGAGCTGGCATTTAGAGAGTGTTTTGTTACATAAATTAGTTTACATGTATTACCCCATTTGAGTCTCAAAAAAGCCATGTGAGATTATATATAATACATGTAATCTTATTCCCATTTAACAAATGGAGAAACTGAAATCTTACCTCAGAGAAATTAAGTTACTTGACCATGATCACATCAATAGTGAGTATATGAGAAACAGCATTCAAACCCATTTCTCTCCTAACTCCAAATCAGAGTGCTTCCTACAACACTGTGCTGTTTCCTGCTTGTTCAATTTGTACTTTATATTCTTAAACCTACAACACCAATCATGTGGCACTACGAGACTCAGGAGGGGCAGCACTGGGAATGGAGTCAGGATAATCTGAGTTCAACTTGCTAGCTATGTGGCTGAGGAAAAGTCATTTAACCCCCTGTTTGTCTCCTCCCTGTAAAATGGAGATCAAAATAGCATCTACCTCCTTGGATAATTGTGAGGATGCAATGAGATAATATTTTGTAAAGCCCTTTGCACAATTCTTAACACACAGTTGGAGGTATATAAAGTACAGGAAAGTGAACTCCATTGTGGTTTAGTTGTCAGATTTAGGAGTCATGAGACCATGGTATCTACTTTTATGCCTTTTCATGTTTCATGACAACAAAAGGCCTACACCAAAGCTTTTTAATCACTCAAAAACTTAACAGTATTTATGAAGAGCAGGATTAATCTGTAGATTAATCTTAGTTTTTTTTAAAAAACAAACTATGTTTTAAAGGGACAGTATATGGCTAGATATGGATGTTTAAGCATATCCTATTAAGCAAGGCGTTCTTAACTTGAGATCCATGTGCTTTTAAACAAATCAAAATTTGAAGCAGGTAGGTGGCATAGTGGATAGAGCACTGATTCTGGAGTCAGGAACTCCTGAATCCAAATGTAGCTACACACAACTGACATTTACTAGCTATATGACTCTGGGCAAGTCATTTAACCCTGATTGCCACATGCACTCTTCCCTCCACACCAAAATCAAAATTTCACAATATATTTCAATATAATATCATTTCCTTTTTAATCTTGTGAAATTTATTGTGAGAATTCCTCCATAAGTTGTTTTACCAGACTGCCAAAGGTGTTCATAATACAAAAAAGTTAAGAATCCTTATTCTATGTGCAATCCAATGAAACTTAAGTAGGCCATTAATTCCAAATTGTGGGACATGCTTCAAAAGATAAATTCATAACCCCAAGTAATTCACATTAGAAATCTAGTGACTTCTATGGTTACTATCCTTAAAGTTAACAAGAGATCCAAAACAGAGGTCAAGGTACTTTAGATTGAAAAGGTAAGTGACAGATAAGCCTGAATTCAGAGCCCTTTGAGTCTTTGGTTTGTGTAATCAAGGAGACTGGAATTTATCCAACAAGAGGTTTTGTTATAGATAAGCTCACTTCCTTACATATACTTCAGTAATCTTAAGTAGACATATATTATGTGCAAAAATTCTATCTCTCCTTAGTGGAAAATAATATATAATTCTTAGATAAATTTTTAGAACTGTGAGAAAATAATTTTTAAAAAATTCTCAAGTTAAAAAAGAAGGGAAGAGAAAAAAGAAACAAAATATAAGAATATAATTTATTTTAAATTAAGTTCTCTAATCTACATGGGGTATTGACATGAATTTTGTATGACTTCATCATGAGAGTACTTAAGAGTCCATCTAAAGAACACTTATGTACTTATGAATTGAGTGTGCTGTCAAATAACAGTCCAGAATTTTTTTAAGATCCTAAAAGAAAAAAAAGGAAAGTTCTCTTCAGTAAAAGGCCAGGTATTTACTAAAAGATTTCTTTGTAAAAAGAGTGTATATTTAATTATAACAAAATACATGTTGTTAATTTACAGTATTGATGATGTATGAAGTAAACACAGAAAGTACCTAAAACTAAAAGCCTTTTCACAAGACTTTGGACATTGATTCGAACAACTATTTCCAGAGGTTTTTGTCATGTGCTTTAAATATAACTAGGTGAACTACTCCCTGTATATTGAATTATTTCTTTTTTTCCCTCTTTCCTTTACTATGCCCTCTGTTTTGTTGAAACCAAAGTCATTTGTACATCATAATTAGACATATTATGAATGATATCAGTAATGATTCTTTTAGAGGCAGATTCTGAGCTTGAATTTCATCAGCTCAGTACTATAACTCATTAGAGGTTAACAAAAAATTTTAATGGATAAATTGATATGTGGTCCTTATGAAACCCACTACTCATCTGAAAATAAAACAAATGGTGAACAAACTCACATTATCCCTTAGGTTTTTTTTTTATGTTAATCTTCAAGTTCTAGAAAATGGGACAGTATGAGGATTCCCACCAAGAATTATGCTAAATGTAATATAAAAGGTTCTAGAAACCAATCTATCCTCTATTATATACAATTATATACAAACTTAAGCCTTTAAGTTTGTATATAATATTTAAGATTATTAGGTAAAACCTCTTAAATTCATGATTTCTAAACTAAGTTG
This sequence comes from Myrmecobius fasciatus, assembly GCA_023553655.1. Classification (NCBI taxonomy): domain Eukaryota; kingdom Metazoa; phylum Chordata; class Mammalia; order Dasyuromorphia; family Myrmecobiidae; genus Myrmecobius; species Myrmecobius fasciatus. The sequence goes on along the minus strand of JAJPUD010007395.1, from coordinate 39,007 downwards.
GTATTAAAATAAATTTGAGTAAAAATTATTTCCATAAATCCATCATCATCATAATCAGAGCTAACACAGAGTATTCTAAGATTTGAAAATCAGTTTTATATCTGATATCTCTTTAGATCCCCATAACACCCTTATGATATAAGTTCTTAAACTATTATTAGCCATAATGCTTAGGTGAAGTCACTAAAACTAAGGACGATTTAAATGTTTTGGGATAAAAAAGCCAGGGATCCAGGAAATTCTGGAGAAAAACAGAGGAAATTGTCATACTGAGAAATGATTTCCCATATAAGCCTTTTTAATTTCTTCTTCACTATTTTATCATATTCTTTTTTTTTCTTTTTCTTTTTTTGGCTGAGGCAATTAGGCTTCAGTGACTTGCCCAGGGTCACACAGCTAGGAAGTGTTAAGTGTCTGAGGCCACATTTGAACTCAGGTCCTTCTGACTTCAGGGCTGGTGCTCTATCCACTGCACCACCTAGCTGCCCACTTCTTCACTATTTTTTTTTTTTACTTTTTTTTTTTTTTTTGCTGAGGTGAAATTTCTTGAAGTCATACTGATAGTTTGAATTTATGTATGTGTAAAATCTCACATGTGGAAAGGAAGAGGAAATCAGGTTTTCCCACAAGAAGAGTGGAAGATATCTTTTTCAGGAGAAGGTGTCAGGGTTGAAGAGAAGAACAGAAGGACATGGGCCTTTGTATAATTGGAAATGATATCCAATTGAGGCAAATTAAGTATTAACTGATGTAGCTACACCTACTCCCTTGGGGTCCTAAGAGGGGAAGGATGCTAAAAGTACATTCTAGGTGGAACAGCCTCTGTGAGCTTTCAAGTTCCTTTTCAGAATTGGCAAAAGTACATCCCCATTCCTATGATTTTAAGGTTTCAAATGTAATGCATGGAACATAATTATAGTTATCAGTGATTATTTTATCTCTTCACATTCTCCTTCTTAATATGCCTCTGACTCTTCCAGAGTTCACCATCAAGACTCAATGGCCTTTTAACTCCGCATTTTTCCTTGGTGTTGAGGGCCTTCTCATTCTGGATCTGCTTTGCTGGCAGCTTTCTCTTCTCCATGAGTGAATTTCTTCTAGGTCCTCTATTTGAAGAATGGTCCTAGGCTAGCCATACTTCATTCTCTTCCCAGCTGTGTTTCTTATTTCCCTTGTAACCTATAGTTCCACTTTACCCTGTTCTCTCCTGCTTTTCAAGTCCCTTTTATGTGTTGTCTTCCCTTTGTGATTGAATGTAAGCTCCTTGAGGGAAAGGATTATTTTTCTTTTTTGCTTTGGAGCACTAATAAGCACGGTGTTTAAACACATCTTTTAAGAATACTTATTGCTTTGTATGGAACATAATTGTAGGTAACACAATGACTTTATTTTTTTATCTTTCTGCCTTGCTTTTGGGTGTGAATTAAACTTAAATTTACTTAATGACATCATGAAATCTCAAGTTATCATGTGTATAATAGCACAGTAAAAGTGAAACTGTTCTAAAGGCTTTTTAAATATCATTTGCAGCACTATTTAAGTAGATTTGTTTTGGCTGTCTAAGCAAAGCTAATTTGTAACCAATAAAAGCATGAAATAAATGTCTAAGAAGGAAAAAATAAAACCACATAAAAAATCTAGGGGCAGAAATTTAAAGGTCTCTTATCAAGGATGGCCAGATGGTTAAAGACCAACTATCACTAAGATAACTTTCCCCTCCCATTCCCTTTCCTCTTCCTGGTTCATCCCAGAATGCATTCAGGATTCTTGAATACTCAAATACCTTGATTGAGATGAAAGTTACCACTCCAATATCTTCACCAGGGAAAACACTGCACAATTTTTCAGTTCTGGACCCAAACAACTGCCTATTTATAGCAAAGAGGGATGATCCTTGTCCTATCCTAGACAAATCCTGGCAAATAGATTACTTCCAAATTTGAAGTATTACTTTGCCATTACAATAACCTAAGATGCTCTAGACCTCACCCCTTCACCTCGTCTCTCAATCCTACAAACACCCCATTTTGGCACTGTTGTCTGCCCTGCTGAGTTAGCCCAAGGGCATAGGAGACTTGACAATTCCCTAATGAATTAGTACTCTTAGGACTTCCAGGACCTTCCATCCATCTTCCATAACTTCTCTTATGTGATACAATAGCTAATTAGAATATGAGCTCCTTGATAGCACTTTCATTAGTTGTATTCCCAGGACTTAGCACATAGTTAAATATGGCATAAAATAAGTGCTTAATAATTTTTTTATCCATTCATTCATCCATCTACCACAAGGCCTTTAGAGAGAAACTCTATAGAATCCACAGTTTACCTTCACACACCGGGCAGCATTCTCCAGGCACTTTAACAGGGTTCATGCAGCTTTGTCCACAGGCTGTTGCAACACAATGTGGTTCTCCATTAATACACTGGCAGAATGTGCAGTCATCTTCTCTCCAGCGGTCTCCATGTGCTCGAATCTGACCACTAGCAAAGCAGCCAGCAGGATTGTTAAAGGGATACACTGGATCTAAATCAAAGCATGAGTTCTGAGTGAGATCAAAGGTAATTCTAAATGAAGTTTGTACCTAGAGATAGCTTTTTTTTAGGAAATAAAATCTAGTCAATGGGAGTGTTTTTCCAACTGTGCAGAGAGGAGTTCAAAGCAGTATGAGATGCTTAAGGGTTCCTGAATAGGCAGTCATTATGGCAAATTCATGTCCTCCCATCATGATATAGAACCAAGAGTAAGAGATCTACGGCACAAAAAACAATGTAGCAAGGTTCTATAGTTTAAAAATTTAGAACACTGGTAATTGAGCTATAAGTTGGCAAACAGAAATGCAGGGATCCATTTTTAGTTTGCCAGTGATCTTTGAATTGCACAGGTTTAGCTCTTTGTACTGCCTCAATTTTACCAACTGTAAAATGGAAATAATAATATATTCCCCCAACTAACTTCTAGCTATATATTACTTCTAGGGTAATGAGAAATGTATTTTTTTTGATGCTTTTAAGTATACTGGGAAAGATGCAAGATTACAAGAAGAAACACAAAGATCTCTTCCTATGGTGTAATTTATTATACTGCATGCTCAGACATACCATGGTCAGTGCATGTGCCCTGGAGGAAAGGCTGTGAGCCTCAGCTATTTTTCTCCCCATCAGCCGGGCAGCCAAGCAGCAGCCAAGGTTGGGGGACAGAAGTAGCCAAGGACAGTAACTGTAAAAAAAAAAAAAAGCTTTCTGAGGTTATTTGATGAGCACATTAGCACTGCATGCAAAATACCCAAGTACTCTCATCATGAGAGTTCCTGGATCAAGAAGTTAAGATTTTATTTTCCCTCCTCAGAGAAACTTAAAAACCAGATTCAACTCAGTTACAATCAATTACTTCTATGCTGGGGTTCTGGCAGTTGAGAGTGAGATGTGCCGCTATGCTGATGAGATCAATAAAAGTTGGAAGGATGGCAGTATGGTCAACTAAAGCTAACAGAGTTTTGCTGTTTGAAAAAAGTAATCTTCACAGAAGGGAGTCAACCCTGAGATGACTTAGGTTTCCTCGATCCCCTTTTAAAAATATTGCATGATTTTCATGCTTTCTATTGATGTTTGCTTGTATTTGTATTATGTTTTCCTTCTCAGGTTTTTTTCCTTGTAGATCCGATTTTTCTTGTACAGCAAGATAACTGTATAAATATGTATACTTTATTCAATTTGTCAAGTATTTTAGCATAATTAACATGTATTAGACTTTCTGCCATCTAGGGGAGGGGGTAGAGGAAGGAGGGAAAAATTTGTAACAAAGCTTCACAAGGGTCATTGTTGAAAAATTACCCATGCATATATTTTGCAAATAAAAAGCTTTTTTTTTTTTTTGCATGACATTTCATAAGCATTCAGAGACTAGACTTGAATTTCAGGAAGTGAAACAAAACAGGATCTGAGCCCAGACAATTCATTTGGATTGTTATGCAGGAATTCCTATCTATGTTTTGACACGATCAATCTGTTCATGATATTACAGATTGTTATGGAATGAGGGCAATAAAAAAAAAGATAAGAAAAGAAAGAAAGAAATTGGGAAGTTAAAATTCTGATTGGATATTTCTATGTCCAGGGATTTGTTTGAACCGAACTATCTTCCTTTTATATTGGACAAAACAATTTTTAACAAACTAAGAGAGACTTTTGTTGTTCAGTTGTTTCTGATTCTTCGTGACCCCATTATAGAGTTTTCTTGGCAAAGATAAAAGAATGATTTGCCATTTCCTTTTTCAATGGATTAAGGCAAACTAAGATTAAGTGACTTGCCCAGCATCACACAGTTAGTGAGTATCTGAAGCTGGATTTGAATTCAGGTCTTCTTGATTCCAAAGCCTAGCCCTCTATCCACTGAACCACCTAGCTGCCTCCAAGATAGATACCTTTACCTGCTGTGAACTGTATTTTTCCTAAGGTTGTGAATTAATTTTTAAAGAACAAGGAAACCGATTTTAATTTTTGGCTTTTCAAAGTTTCCAATATTAAATTCTTTCATACTATGGTTTAAAAAAATAAAAAGGTGCTGAGTAAGCAGCATGGCATAAGGAAGCAAGAATTGGTCTTGGAGTGGGGGTACACCTGAGGTCAAGTCCTGGCTCTGGCAAATACTGCCTGGAACTGCAGATAAGTCACTTCACTTCTTAGGGCCCCAACTGCACACTGGTAAAATAAAGTTCCTCAATAGGGGTTCCCTACCTTCATGAAATTACGTATCTGGAGAATGATTTTATATTGAGATACATCTGTATTTTGCATTTCCATTTACACAAACATACACACACAACACATACACAAGATGTAAACAGGATCAGAACAGGAAGAAATAATTCTCTCTCTCTTCACACACACTCACACAAAGATATATACACATGATAGATATTGGATACAAAGGATCAAATATGTTTCTATGTATAGGTGTATACTGTAGGGTATATCCTCTCACTGATGGCAGATGAGAAGAGTACAAAACAGCTGTTTTCGCCCAAGTTTGGTGTTACTATCATTTCAGGGTTTTAAGCTTCTTCACCTTTGGGGAACAGGAGCGCAGTGTAGTACAGAAGAATACAAGATATTTTGCTTCCAGTCCTAGATCTACCACTCCCTGGTTTTCTTCAAAACTGAATATATCTTTAAAGGGGGACTAATTCTAAAGTTTGTTCCTGCTCTAAAATTTCAGTGGTGAGTAGTATGGGGATTTAGTGGGAGAAGAATGGAAACAAGCTCAGTCTCAAATTTGCCTCTTTGCTCTTGATTCTGCTCTCTGGAACAAAACTAATTGATAGAGCTACGCTACTACGATAGTTTTCTTAGTAATATTGTTATTTCAGTCCTGTCTACTTCTCCGTAGACTCCATTCAGGATTCTCTTGGCAGAGATACTGTTTCCTTTTGTAGATCATATTCCAGATGAAAAAACTGAGTCAAAACAAAGGTAAATGATTTCCTCCAGGTTACTCAACTAGTAAGTGTCAGAAGATCACATCTGAACTCAGACCTTCCTGACTCTAAGCTTGGCACTCTATTCTCTTTTAGTAAAATTGTCGTTCCCCTCCACTCCCAAAACGGTATTAATACAGAGGGTTAGATAAGAGGTTAAGAGATGAAGAAATAGAGCAAAATATAAAAGGAAGTGAGTCTTCTTCCTAGAAGAGAGATGGAATAATTGATAAATGGTTGGGCTTACAAGCAAGACCTGAATTCAGATCTATCCTCAGATACTAGTCATGTTTCCCTAGACAAACCAAATATGGCCTTCTGTTGCTGGTTTTTCATGTGTAAAATGGGGATATAAGGCACCTATCTCTCAGGGTTGTTGATAGGATAAAATACATAATATTTATAAAGTGTTTAGCACAGTGTCTAGCCCATGGTTGGTACTTCATAAATGTGTGTCCCCTTCCTCCTTTCCTTCAGTATTTTCAGGGATCTGGATAAGGGTCAGGTGAGAATTATAATTATGGCATTATTAGCTAGGTTTCAGAATCATTCAAAACGCTTCACCTTTCTGTATATACTGACCAGATTTTATTAGTTCTCTGTTTTTATTAGAGAAATTACCTTCACAAACAGGACAGCATTCTCCTTCTGGCTCATAGTATCTATCACAGTTCAGCTCACCACACTGAGCAGAGAAACAAATAGAAACACCTCCCTGGCATCTGCAGAACTGACAATTGTCCATTCGAAACATGTCTCCATCATAATATTCCATATTGTTAAAAACGCAAGCTGGTTTCGTTTCTAGGAAATAAATTTAAAAAAAAAAAGGTCCATTCAAAGGAAATGTGGCATAAGATATTTTCAAATAGCTTTTTGATATTTGTATGGATGTATTTTGATCTAAAATGAACATAATCAAGGAAGTGTGTTTTATTAAGTGAAAAAAAAAAACCAACAACACAAAGTGGATCAGTAATCTTCCCCCACTAAGTTCTAAAACTTATGTAGCAAAATTTTCAATGATTTTTGTTAAGCAAGGAAAGAGGCCCTTTACCCCGAATTCTCCTAACATGTCTGTTAAAATAACCTTTCCTGGGGCAGCTAGGTGGCATAGTGGATAGAGTACCAGCCCTGAATTCAGTCAGGAGGACCTGAGTTCAAATCTGATCTTAGATATTTAACACTTCCTTGGCTGTGTGACCTTGGGCAAGTCACTTAATCCCAATTGCCTCAGCAAAAAAATAAATAAAAAATTAAAAAAAATAAAAATAAACTAACCTTTCTTCTTTTAGTCATAAATTATTTTGGCCTCTCTAATTTTTCTTGTGATTCTCTATTTTTTCCACCCGCATGTTCTTCTCTCCTATATTATTCTGTCTTCAGCTCTCTTTTAAAAAGTAGCATCAAAGAATCAAAAAATCTTAAGAGTTGATAAGGACCTCAGAGGTCATGTTGTGACTAAATACTCCCACTCTCCAGCAAGACATCCCTAACAAACAGTCTTACCCAGCTTTCATACGAAGACATACAAACAATGGGGATCTCAGGGCAGTCTATTCAACTTAACACTCAGTATAAGGAAGTTTTTCCTTCTATGAAACTGACAATGGCTCCAAAATCCAGTTTCCACCCACAAGTTCTCCTTTTGCCTTCTGTGGCCAAGTAAAACAAGTCTGATTATTTTTCTGCATAAAGCCCTTCTAATACAGTTATCCCTATTCATATGAAGTCTTCCCTTCTCCAGGTTAAATAGCTTTAGTCCCTTATACCAATGGTCTTGAATACCCTTATCACTGAATTTGTCCTTCTCTGAATATGGTCCAATTTATCACAATACTTGTCTCTAACATATTAAGGCTCAGAATTGAACACAGTAGAAATGAATTGATAGTATTCTGAAATGGATAGAATTCAGAACTGGATTTCTTTCTCTAATCCTAGCTCTCTTTTGTAGATTCTACTTAAACAAATTACTTCCAATGATGAAGAGAGCAAGGTCCTTTTGTTGAATGTTCTTTGTTCACCAACATGGCCTTAAGAAGTCTCTGCATTATGTTCTACAATGAGTTCCCCTTCCAAAGTTCCACAGAATCTCTAATATACTTCAAATATCATTTAAAACTATTATGCATCTGCATAACAATTTGACTTTCAAAGCATTTTCTTGTCTAAAATCACAATCTGAGATAGAATTGAAAGAAACATCTCTCCTTTAAAAGGGTTTTTTTTTTTTTTTTTTTTTTTTTTTTTTT
>JAJPUD010007395.1:13283-31175 GCA_023553655.1 Myrmecobius fasciatus | reverse complement strand
TTTTGCTGAGGCAATTGGGGTTAAGTGACTTGCCCAGGGTCACACAGGTAGGAAGTGTCTGAGACCAGATTTGAACTCAGGTCCTCCTGATTTCAGGGCTGGTGCTCTAACCACTGCGACACCTAGCTGCCCCCTTTAAAAGGTTTTTAATTTATTTTTGTTTCCTAATGCCTTATTAGAAGGAAAAACAAGGCCAAAGATGGTAGTACTTTGGGAAGGCCTGAAATAGTACATGGAACAAAAATTTTTTTTGGTTTGTTGGTCATTTGTCAGTTTGTTGGGCTCTGTCTTGTTAAAGGCTATGGATTTGGGTCAAGATGTTTCCCCATTTTGTATGGTGATTTAAGTTGATGGTTACTAATTTTATAATAAAAAGTTTATCTTTTTAAATTAGTTTCTTAATATCTTAAAATTCTTCTCTATTTTACTGATAAAATGATCAGCTAGGCTACATGTCCCTAGGTTTAGAAACCAATGTGTTTTGATAATTCATGTGTGAATTTTTCATCAGAAAAACATTTTTTCCTAACAAAATATTGATTTAAATTATATTCAGATTGCAAAAAGAAATCTCAAAATGCAATTTAAAAATTATTTTTACAGTTATATAAACCAAGCAACATTAACCACTTAAGACTTTTTTGATCAAATTGACCTATTATACATATGAACAATAATATTCTTGATAAGTGATTTAAAGGGCAGGAGAAGAACCTTGATTATTAATGTAAAGATGTTCTAGAGATAGTAGGTATTAAAATAGATACGAGATAATTTTTTTCTGCCTAGAGTATAAGTAACCCAAGAAAAAATTAATGGAGATGTATTTGAGAGAAGATCAAAGTAAGCCTAAAAAATTCCACAAACCACCCATGAAAAATTACACTAAATTATGAAATGTGGTGGCAGGCTATATTTAAGGCTGTTGTTCTAGGACAGAGCATAATGGTTAACTTAAATATTTGAGAAACAAATATTAATTACTTCATTGATTACTATGATTGAAGAGGCAAGCTCTTAACACAGCACTATGACTATATTTACCTTTAAGAGAAAGGTCTAAGTGGATCAGTAAGATAAGGTGATAAAAGGAAGCTGTGAATGTCAAGATTTGTACCCAATAATGTACTGCACAGTAAAAGTGTCTTCACAGTAATTTAGCATGTGTTTACCTCCACTTAAGTAAACTATATACTCCTTAAGAACTACAACTTGTTTTTTATTACTTTTGCATTTCATGGCTCCTAGATGCAAGGCTTTATACAAAGGACTTAATAAACATTCCTAACTGATAAAGTATACAGATCAATGGGTGGTGAGTTTGATGGATAGTAAAGAACTTGAGTGCAATGTAAGTCTATCCAATTAAATAGACATTCCTTAAATGTCAACTAACTGCAAAGCACTTTGCTAGGTATGGGGGAACTTCAAACTACAGGTTTAATCTTGTGGTATTAATGATTCCACCACAATTATTTGGTTTTAAAAGTGTCTAAAGCATCTAAATTCATATAGTATTATGACATATGGAAACACAAATGGAAAATGATCCCTTCTCCTCCCCCCCTCCTTTTTTTTTGTTCTCTCATTTCTCAGTGGGATAGGACTGTGAAAGTTGTTTCTGGCTTTGGTTTCATTGGGTGTGAGCTGCAAACATATTAGTTAATGAGTGACTGTAATAAAAAAAAACCCAAAAACGTGTCTATAGGAAAATTTCATCATTCTAAATTTTAATAATTCCCTCAAAGTCTTTGGCTTGTGTACATCAGGCACATAATCATCATGGGTAATAGGGAAGGATAACTACTGCAATATTCTGAAGATATATATGATAGAGAATCAGGAAGAAAGGAAATTAACCAGACAGTAAACTAGTAGGCACTCAAGTGAATACACAGAGTATTTGTTTAATAGTAATTAATTTGTTTAATAATAAAATGCATCTGCTGACCCTGTAAACACCACTAAGTGTTGATTTATGAATAATATTATGCACACAGTGGACTCGACAGAGGTTTGGTTTTTAAATGATGATGAAGAATTTTGACAGCATAGTTTGCATTGAGTTGGACAAGGTATGAACAAGGAATTCCCAGCAGGTTGACGGGTATTGTGTACTAATATGTACTAGGAGAAATGTCAAAGGCAGTTGTACATGTAGAATATTTTCATGCATCAGCACAATAAGTGCCCTTATTTTGAAGGTGATGAACCAATAGCATTGTTCTCTTCTAGACTCATTCATAATTGAATGTCTAACAAATAGAAAAAAAAAAACCCACAATGGGATAAATGAAATGAATTAAGCCTTTTCCCAGTAAGGATGACATCCTGCATAAGAAGCTATTCCAAGGCTTATTCCATAAAGAAATATATAATTTGCCTTCATGGTCCCTCTTCCCCTTCTGCTCCTCATGTTCATAAAGAAGGAAAAGAGTTTTACAAGAATATAAATAGTATGCATTAATATGTAATCATAGTCATACACAATTTTATAAAACAAATTTTGCCTCTATTTAATTTATGTGTACCTATGTGAACTACCAGATTATGAAACACATATTTGAATGGTTCCTCCTAGACCTACCCAAGTCAACCATACTTTCATTTTTCACCAGACTACATTCCAGATTCTCTGTTACACCTCAAAAACTTCCACATTCTGGAAGATCACTCCAGCCCTGGAATTCACACCTTAGAAATATTCTTCAACCTAATCCCTCCTAGAACCTCTATCTAAAAAATGATCAGGCCAGAACCAAGCATTTTAATTTTTTTCAAACTGCTTGAGGGACTTTATCATTTTTCAGTGTGTATTACCTTCATCTCCTCCCATACCCCTTAAGCTCCCTTTTATGTGTTGGGTTTCCTTGATGGAGAGCAGGGACTATTTTTCTTTCTCCCTTGTCTATTCCCAACACTTAGCACTGTGCCTGGCACACAGTAAACATTTAATAAATATTTATTGACTGATTTGTAGATATGCACATATATATACATATGTATGTATGTAGTTTCTTTTTTTTTCCCCTAGATGAGCCTTCCATACTTCACCCTATTCAGAATAACCTATGGCACTATAAGATTCTGGGTAATCTATCTTATTTAAGTATCCCAAGATAATGATAAAACACTAATTCAATGTATGTATTTTAAAGACTGCAAAGTGAAATCCAGATAGTATCTCATTTGAATTTCTCAGTGACAGGATAAGGCTGAAAAGAATCAGGAAACATTTACTATCAAGACAATGAAAGAAAGGAAGAAAATGAAGGAAAGCCATTCCTTTTCCTAAACTAATAGGAGCATGAATAAGTTTTGTTGCTACAGGTGATGTATTAAGTAATGGGATTTTTAGATTCAAAGACATGATTCAATACTGGTAGACTGTTATATAAGAGAGGAAACCAGGAAAAGCTGGGGAGAAAGGATGGGGAGACTTTATGACTTGGACTTTATAACTTAGAAGAAAACATTCATCTAAAAAAAATTAACTTTAGAAGTGCCATAGAATAGAAATTCTACGAGGGCAGGGACATTTTTCCATTTTTGTCTCTGTATTTCTAGTACCTGGTATAGTGCTTGGCACACAACAGATGCTTAATAAATGCCTGCTGAATGGGACTAAATGGAGTTAAGTAATCATTTATGAAAAATGCCACAAATTATTTATTACGATCTGGCTGTTTATATGACTATCAAAAAGGAAGCAATGAGTGAAAAGGCCAGGGACTAGCCCATTTCCCTATCCCCTCTCAGCTTTATCCTACTGCCTAATGGTAATGATAAAGCCTTTAAGGAAGAGGTAATATCTATACTTCTCTAACTCTTCTACACCGTAAGTATCAAAAACAAGGCCCCTTCTTCAATGCCATAGAAGGTCAAATCTAATTGGAAAATATTTGATAAAATAAATATACAATAGAACATATTAGATAATATTAATATGTGTTTTCTAAGTAAACATGTAACCTACAACTATTTTTATATTCAGCTTAGTGGTCAATAGAGAAGCATATAGGGGCTCTGAATATCTACAACTTAGAGACAGCTTTACATTCACCAGCCAAAGGTAATTACAAAATAAATCAAAAAATTGGATGTGTATTCTCCCCAGTCCAAGAAGCCTCAGGATAGCTATATGCCTATGGATAATGCTGGAAAAAGTTTCTATTACAATTCACACATTTATCCCAATTCCTTCCCATGTTTCTTGTATTAAAAGGTACAATTAATTTAAATGTTAACAGACAATGCTGCCTAGAATTAATTTATATTTGGCATTATTAATTTATCTGTCTGTTGAGATGTGTTGTAGTTTTGCCTCCTCACATCTAAGTATAAAAGGTAAACCAAGTCAAAGTCAAAACATTTATTAAACACATAATGTGTGAGGCATTATGAAACAGAGATTTGCCCAGAAAGATCAGGTTTCAAATCCTACCTCTTACACGTATTAGCTATGTAACTCTGGGGCAAATCACTTAACCCCTCTGAGTCAAAATTAACTCTCAAAGAAAATGATTTTCAGATGAGTTGGTGATTTGCATTTATGGACGGGAGTTTCCAAAACAAAAATTTTCCATGCTGATGAAATTACAAACAAAACAAGACAAAAGCCCCTAAATCCAATAAATATCATATTTCCAAACCCTGGATCTTGACTCCCAGACAGCAGGCACCATTTTTTCCCAGAAAGGGATGGCCTATTTTTAAAGGAATCTTGCATATATGGTAGTGTGACATAGTAGATAGCACTGAATTTAGAATTATGAGGGTGTGAATTCAATTTCTGCTTCTTATACTAGAAGTGTGATATAGGCAAGTCACTTAAGATTTCTGAGCCTCAATTTCATAATTTGTAAAATAAGGGATTTGGATTAGATGACTTTCAAGGGCCCTTCTATCTCTAAATCTGTGATCCTAAGAATTATTTTCCTGCCTCCCCACATTTCACTGGAGCAGAGAGCATACTATGAAAAGGAATGCTACAGGGAAAAATGCCTTCATTATACCTGCAGCAGCTCAAATACACCAAACCAATGTTGTTGTCGGGTTTTTTTTTTCTGATTCAAATGTCTGAGGCTATAGTCCTATTCTTATTTGCAAACATTATGCACTGACAATAATGGGAATTATATGGATGTTTAAATAAAGGGGAAAAAATGGTCAAAAATGCCAAGACATTTTTCCTTAAAATCTGTGAAATTGAAAATTTAAAACAGAAAAGAATGACTGCAATATGTCATCATATTTTACATTTCAAAAGTTTCATTTCTGATTGTCAAAAGGTGATTTTCCCCTAATTTGCATTATCTTACTGCAATAGTTTAACTACATCATCTTCCTAATTTATTAACAGTAACCCAGTTTTATAAGGTCGTTTCCTAATTTTATAAAAATCTGACCTGGACAGGCTTAATCCTCCCGCCTCCTCTTACACACATACACACATACACATACACACACACACACACAAAATCATAGTAGTCTCCATGAACAATATAAACTCCACATACCATTAACACATTCAAAGACATCACAGCATTTTCCAGGAGTTCCGTCTCCACGTGAGACTATGCGGGGGATGGATCCCACCTCACACATAGGGAAACCACATAAGCCAGAAAGACATTCGCATCTGAAACCAAAGAAAAAGGAGGGGAAATCCCATGAATAAACAAAAACAAAGTTTGGGGAACTGCAAGTAGCCATGGTGCTGGCTAAGTCAGCCCTTATGTCAGCTCTGAAAAGTGACACCACATTTATCTTGCACTGTGGTGAATAAGGTATTCCATATCAGTGGGCACAGATATGTAAGCTTGTCTCAGTAAGCACCCATGGGTTTAAAAAAAAAAAGGAAATGAAAAAAAACCTCAATTTTTTAACCTATTTGGTAGGGCATCTTTTACAAAATGTACTAAGTTCATCACCAACTTCTTAAATTGAGTTGTTTCTGAACTTCATTTTTAATTTTTTTTTGGTAATTCAGAGTCATGACTATACACATGCACTACATGATAATATATTGAGACCTCATAAGGGCAACGGATATGCTTAGTGTTTGTCACTACATTGAACGGCCCTCAATATCTTTGAATTAATGCAGTGCTTTAAAATTGACAAAATCTTCTACCAACAACCCAATGAGGTAAATATTGAAAGTATTATTATTCCCATCTTGTGGCTAAGAGGACAGAAGCTCAAAATTAAATGACTTGCCCAGAACCACACATGTAATTAAGGTCAGAGCTAAGATTTCAACTCATTTCTCTTGACGTCAAGTCTAATATTCCCTTGTGCCACATTGCTTACCTTCTATCCACTCCCTTGCCAATGCACCTGCTTTTTCTAATTTTAAAATCTGTTTGGAAAATCACAGCACTAAGATTTTTCAACACTATACCTTAAGTAATAATAATCAAACTTTTTAGTGAAGATCTGGAGAGCTCTCCTAAGGATAAAATGTACAAACTTCATAGGTTGTACGACTATTTTGAATGCTTAGGGGTTTTCTGTTGTTTTTGTTTACTTCTAATTTCTCAGCTACTTTCTGGATAGATAAAATCTAAATAAATAATCTCAATTCAAGTTCTTCAGTTTATCAGCCTACAGATAAATAAGATGATATTGCATGATAATACATTCACATATTTACACACACACACACACACACACACACACACACACACACACACACACAACACATGGATGTTTAAAGAATTGAGGTCCAACCTAGCTTCTTTTTGGTTCTTTTTCTTAACTCCTAGCTAAACATTAATTAAGCATACAACAAAATCAACAAATATTCAAAAATTTAGTAAACAAAGAAAAAGTGTATTTCCTTACACAATGTCTCAAGCACCTAAACCAGCCTATAGCATGGGAAAATTTCCAGTGAATGGGAGCCTGCTACCTCCCAAGGTGGCACTAGGAATAGCTTTTACAATAAACCTAGATTTTTATCCAATGGTCTCATTTTTGCTCTCTGGGCTAAAAAAGAACAAGTTTAATCCCTCTTCAACATGACAGTCCTTCAAAAAGTAGAAGACAAGTTGTACTTGACTTTTCTTTTAGACTAAATGTGAAAATTCCTTTAAGATACTGGATATATTGTCTCTTCACTAATATTTTAAGTTTTTTATTCTTCTATGGACACTCTCAGACTCTTTACATAAAGGGTAAATTACCAAACAGCACCAATTAATTTAACAGAAAATTTTATTAAAAAGATCAAAGGTTCATAGATCTTTTAAGTAGGAAGGGTTTATCTAGTTCTACCGATACTGGAAAAACAAGAACAACAACCTACCCAAACTTTTGTCTAAAGATTTCCTTGTCTTCAGTGAGGGAGAAGCCCATTTTTTCTTTGGACAGCTAGGAGGACTTTTCCCCTCAAATCAAGTTCAAAGCCTCTTAAGATGCTATTATGCATTGTCCCTAGCATTTCTTGTTGGTGCCAAGTTCCAAAAGATATCCTTTCAAATACCTGAAGATGACTCTCAGGTCTCTCTAAATTTTCCTTTCTTTATGTTAAATATTCCAGTTCCTTTAATTATTCTATGGCATAAACTTGAAGCTCTTTTCCATCCTAGTTATTCTCCTTTGGGGTTTCTCCACCTTCTCAATGTCTTTCCTAAAAATGCACCACCAAGAACTGAACACACTTTAGGATAGGATACATTTGATCAGCATCTACCAAGTCTTGATTCCCATGCCTTTCTTAATGTAGCCTAAAAAAGCATTAGCTTCTTTGGCTGCCATATAACAGTTCAATGACATCGGGTTTGCTCACAATGACTCTCAGATTTTTTTGATTTGAACTTCTACATAGTCAAGTCTTCCCAGTCTTAGAATTGTAAATTTTATTTTGATCTATTTTTTGTAAACTTTCATTAATTCCTTCACTTTATTCTAGACAGATTACTTCATTTTAGAATGTTAAAAAATTTTAAACCTCGATTCTGAAATTTAAAATACGAGCTAATCCTCCCTGCTTTATGTCATTGGTGGATTTGATAAGCATTACATTTATGCTTTTATCCAGGTCACACACAAATATGTTAAACCACACAGGGACAAGAACAAATTCTTGGGAAACTTGATTAGAGATCTCTTTCCAAAATGACATGAAACAACTCAGGACTACTCAACAGGCTTGTTCATTCAACCAGTTCTGAAAATACATAATTGTACAATAATCTACTGTAAACCCCTGAATTCTGTTCATAAGGATAATATGAAAGTCTCTGTCAAATGCTTTGATAAAATCTGGGTAAACTATATTGATGATATTCTCCTGATCTATAGGTCTAGTAATCTTGTAAAAGTAAAAAGAAATGAAGTTCATTTGTCATGACCTGTTCTTGATGAATCTATACTAGTTCTTCCTGATCCATATTTTCTGTCATATATATTTAATAATTAGTCATAATTCATTCTAGATTTTTTGCCAGGAAGTGAACCAGTATTTGTATTTCTCCTGTCCTGCCATACCTCTTCTGTTTGTCATAATCTTTTAAACATAGCTCAGCAATTATATTTGCCAGGTTTTTTATTTCTGTGATCCCAGAGATAAATTTCATAAGGATCTGCTAAACTGAATGCATTAACAACAACAACAACCAAGAATTATGCCAAGCTTTAAAGTGTCTAGTGCACTTTATATATAGCATCTCATCAGAATCATACAACAATTTTGTGATGTAAGGAAGGGTCTACTTGTGTCCCCATTTTACTAATGAGGAAACTGATACTCAAAGATTTTAAGTGACTGCCCATGGTCACATAGCTAGTAACAGTCAAAGTCAGGATCTGAACCCAGATTTTCTTGATTTCAAATTTAGAATCCAGCATAACTATATTACTATAGGAACTATAATAATAATTAAAAAAGATATACTTTCTATCCAATAATCTTGAGTATTAATAACTATAGCAGAAATTATCTCAAAGAATAGATGGCAGTATGAAACAGCCTGCAAGAAAAGACTCCTGGCCTTTTAATTTTAAATGAGAAGTTGTATTTCCCTTTTGCCAGAAAAATTAAGCCACTAATATAGTCATGTCAGGTGTTGACCAATCAATATTTCATATTAAAATAATTACATAATGTAATCACATCTGCATCCAGGAGGGAATTGATTAGGGTGTTATTTTTATAAGTAATTTTTATAAGTTCAACGAATATTTGAAATCTTAGATGCCTTGCTTGATAACCTAACTGCTAGGAATCATCCAAACTTTTACATCTGTCACCTTGGTGACTATTTTTCAGCTGAGTAGAGAAGTACATATTCTTCTTTGTACTACTTTCCCATATTTTTCCCCTTTAGAAAATATTTAAATAGTCCCGGATAGGCAAAGAAGTTTGGTTCTTAAAGTCCTCTTCATAGATGATATTCATTCAACAAACATCTACTAAATAATTTCCATGGACAAATGGACTGTGATGGTTTCATAAAGGCTCAAACAGTTCTACTTTAAGAACCCTTACCAGGAGATAAACACTATTAAACTAGGTAGTAGTGTTGAATGTAATAATGGGTAATACATAAAGGTTGTAAAAACAAAGAAAGGGCTGTAGGAATTCAGAAGAGCTTGCTCACTTTCAGTTGTGGTATCAGAGGAAGTCTTAGGGATGAGGTGATTTTACAGCTGGAAACTGAAAGATAGGTATGATTTCAGTGAACAGAGAAGATGGGAAGATCATTCTAGAAAGAAGGGAGCAGCATGAACTAAATAAGAATATTCAGGAAACATAAATTAGTTTAGTTCATGTGGAAAATTAGACTGAAAAGGTAGGCTGGGACTAGCTCATGAAGACCTTTGAATGCTAGAATAGAATCTGGACTTTATTTGGTGGGCAGTGGGAAGGCAATGAAGAACCCCGAGGGAAGGAATGACAATCAGACTTGTATATCAAGATTAATCCAGTATCAATGTATTCCTACCCATTAGTGTATACTATGGCAGGTAGGTGCACATTGAACAGAGTGCCAAACCTAGAGTGAGGAGCAGCTGAGCTCAAATCTAACTTTTGACACCAGTTGTGTATCCCTGAGCATTAATCCCTTTTACCTCAGTTTCCTCATCTGTAAAATGAGCTGGAAAAGGAAATGCAAACCCTTCCAGGTACCTTTGTCAAGAAAACTCCAAGATGACTGAATAACAATAATAAAAGCATAGTATAAAATAGAGATTAGATGTGTTATATTTATCTTCATATATTAATTCTGGTCATAGGCTGGCAGCTTCTAGAGATCAGGTTGGTAAACATATTGAGTGCTGTAATTAATTTTTTGATTATCAAAATAAAGTATGTATGAATTTGAATTTAAAAAAATTTTTGGTAGTCAAGATTACTGGGTGGTGAAAATACTGCTATCCTACTACTACATTTCCATTATCTGACCATGAAAATCTGAGTTTATCTTCCACTATTTTAGTTCAACAACAATCACCAAGTAAGTGCTTGTCATATGCAAAGAACTATGGTTATTACCAGGGATTTAATGGCTAATTACCCTGCTTTCCAAAACCAAAAAGATCCTTACCCACCACAATGATCTTACATGCAACTTCCTAATTAGGGCTGAAGCAAGAGTCCATCTGATAGAATCACACATCTTAGAGCTATAAGTAAACTCCACGAAATTATCTGGTTTAACTTTCTGTCTTTAGGCAGATAACAAATTGTTATTTCTAATTTGCATAAATTAAACTTCTAGTGGAAGCCTATTCTGGTGTCTCATAGTAGTGTGGAGGTTCATGGGTTCATAAAGACAATGCCAGTGAAATGCAAACTCTAGCAAATCTTACATCAAGCTAGGAAAAACTTAAAACATAGATCTGATAATGTATTTTATTTCTGTCATCTGAGAGGCTTATCACTAAAGGGTTGCCCACCAATAAATGCTTTTTTTCCCCCTCAAAAAAAACCACTCATAGAATCTAAATAGTGACAACTGAAAGAGTTGTAATCTGTGTAATGGAAGGAAGACTGACATCAATCCTAGAAAATAATGAGGTTTATAAATCAGAAAATTGATCATTCCTCTAAAATCTGCCAATATCTAAGATAGGGAATTCTATATAACATGTGAAATGTGAAGATAGAAATAAATTATATCTTAGTCTGCTTATAGTATTTCTCAAAAAAAAAAACCAAAAACAAACAAACAAATAAAAACCAATGAAGACTTACTGGATCTGTAATCTCAATGTGTTTACTACTCATCATTGATAAGATTTACAATCCATTCACACTTTCTTATTCTTCAAGATTTCTATTAACATCTTTCCAAAAATCCTCCATAGAAAATCTTCTTAGTGCCCTGGAACACTTCTGTTGCCAATTTCAATATTTCTTAAATACTCAGGGAAAAAAAGAATGCTACATGAGACACCATTGCTTTTCAAGATATTAAAAACCTTGAAGATATTTTATTCTACCTCTTACTTTTAAATGATTGTTGGTAATATGCTATATTCCACTTAAAGCCAGTTTTTCCATTTTTACTCTGGGTCATTTATAATTTAGATTCTTCTATGAGTATGGTGTTCAATAAGTCATAGCCACATGGTGTCACTGGGAGAATACTGGTTTTTACAAAGATCTACATGTATCACAAGAAGCAGCTTGGGAACAGTGAAGGTTCTAAATGATTTCTCAGATGTAATACAATAAAATTTCTTTAACCTTCTTCTTCAGGGATAAGCCCAGATTACTAACTTTCTTAAGTGATAATACAAAATATACAATAAGCTTATTCATGGCCCCATGACATACTGAAGGCCAATGATGTCAAACTCAAATAGAAATGAATACTTGCGGAATATAAGCATATAGAGAATTTCACCTTTTGTAGGTCCTTAATGGCAAAGAGAAAACATCTGGTGAAGATACATTTGTTTTATGCTTTCCTTGAAACTGAAATCCAAATATTATTAAGTAATATTATCTCTGTGATAGTATTTATAAAAGATCTTCAATAATAATAAAAGGAAATCCTCAATTGGAGAGAGCCTATAAGGCTCCATATTGTTTTGAGTTTAAATGATTTTTAAAAATTAGTAAGCAATAAATAGGAATATTTTAAAATTCTTAATCACTTTCAGTCAGCTGTATATAGTCTACTGTAGACACACATCTACAAAAGCCATCTTATTCTTTTCACATATTTTTATCAAGGACACATTTGATCATAAAATGACCATTTTCAGAAAGATGTTTTAGATATGAGAGATTAGGCAATATGGAATGGCAATTATTGATATGTTATTATTAACTATTAGTTTTTTTGAGTAACAATAAAGTTTTTTATCTTTTCTACTTTTTACTTGGAAATGTTTTGAAAATTAATTCCTTGGCACCTTTCGCCTTCCATTGATTCTTGCTAATCTATGACATAACACTGTTCATAATTTTCTATCACATCCCACTAGGTTATACAAATAAACTTTTGCACAAAATTAATACTGCCCTTGATTGCCATATTTTTTCACTTTGGGGTGTTTGATAGCAATTTCTAGATTCTTTTATCATCTCTGTCAAAGTGAATGTTTTATATTGATCAATCTATTTATTTTTATCTACTCATTTTCATTGGTCAGGATAAAGTGTATATAATTTCATCCAGTATTATTTCAACTTTATTATAATTCAGTGTTAATTTTTACTTTTACTCTAATCAGCGTAACTACATAAGGACAACTGTTTCAGAAACATTATTCTCACATCAGCAATCAGTCATTTCCTTTATGTAAGTTTAGTCAATTTCACTTTTTGTGCCATTCAGTACTTTTATCTCTCTTCTTGATGTGACTATTCAAAAAGATACTGGGACTATAATCAATCCAATGACCACTTCTGAATTGGGAAAAAGGTTGTAGACCACTGGGGTAGAATCAGGCACGTGTGATACAGCCAATATACTGGTTTCTTTTCTTTAACTATCCTTCTTTGTTACAAGGAAGAGTTTTATGGAGAGAGAGGCTAAATAGAGAAGATGGTAATTCCTGAAAAATGAGAGCAATGCTTTAAAAGTCCATTAATACTAAGAGAAATATGTAAAAAACTTATCAATAAATCTTTAGTCTTTATCCATTTCTTAACTCTGAATTTTATTTTTCAAAATATTTTTGTTGTCTTTTCATTGTCCTCATGTTCCCATTGAAGTCTCTGAATAGCTCAACATTTATATGCATATCTGTTTATCTACCTTCACACCCCAACATCCCCTAGTTTTATTTTGGAGAATTGTGTCAAGTTCCTCAAAGTTTTAAATTTCATTGTATCATATTTCATTGTATCATCATCAATTTCATTGATATATAAGATGTTACTATTTTTACAGTAGCAATTTTGCCTATACTTATCAGGAAAGCAGCCAAGAAAGATGACCAAGTGCTTCTTGTTCGTTTTGAGCACACAATTAAGTGAATTTTATGTATGTCTCTAAATGCCTCTCAAAGAACTGTTGTTATTCTTTTATTTAGATATAAACTAAATACCTCTTTTGGCTTTATTTATATGGATAATGTCATATGGACATTGTTCAGTTCTTCTAGGAATGCTGCATTCTTTGGACAAATATTTCACAATCACAGGCAATACTTAAAAGTTGTGTATTTTTTTTTACAGACATAGACCATAAACCCTCCACAATTAAATATAGGGTCTTCATGAGTTGATATAGCTGAAAATGTCATTATTCTACATCATAGTTTATACTCAGTTAAGTGCCTAGAAAGGAACTATCTGTGGTGCCAAGAATACTCCATAGCACCAAAAGTTCAATTAATATTTGAGGGCATTCTAGGGCAGTAGGTAGTATAATAGAGTTGGAGTCTGAACCACCCAACTTCAAATCAGCCTTACACACTTACTAGATGTATAACTTTGGGCATGGCACTTATCCCTGTATTCCTTAATTTCCTCATCTGTAAAATGAGATAAAGAAAAGAATGGAAAATCACTCCAGTATTTTTTTCCGAGTAAACCTCAAAAGATGTCACAAAGAGTTGGACAAAACTGAAAGTGATTATACAATACCAACAGACATTCTAAGAAGATCCTTAGTGCCGTTAATCCTTTTTTTTTTGTTTTTCTACCACCATACTATGAAAATAGAAAGCAGCTAGCCCTACAGAACTGATAACCATTTTGTATTTTGATGTCATAGAGTGTATTGAATTTTGTATTGCACCTAGTATGATACTTTTTTCTCTGTTCTCTCCTCCATGTTGAAACAATAAATTCATTAAAACTACATAAAATATAAAATAATACCAAATGTTGGTATCAATGCAATGCCAAAGAGAAAGTAAGGATCAAACATTTCTCTAGAAACATGAGTGTTCACACATCTAAGTAGAAACTACCAAATCAAATGATCTAACTGTGCAAGGGAATTCATCTCAACTAAGTAAAGGCTTTTTTTCCCAGAAGGAAAGCAGGTTTTCTACCCTCTAATTCAGATCCAATAACATTTATAGTTATTTAGCTTTGAAATTATAAGCCCTGACGATAGATACATTTATAATGACAGCATTAGAAAAAGTTTCATAAATTGTTTTGTTCTTGAGCTAAAATTAGTATGCCTTGGGGATGGAGGTGGAGCCAAATGATCATTTTCTCCTCACTTTTGAGAAAGAAGACCTTTAAAAATCCCTTGAATGCTTTTCTGAAGATGTTTTACAAACGAAATGAAATCTTGATGCCATATTTTGAATTTGCTTTCATTTAACACATAGTTTATGTACTATAAACTTAAATTTCATTAATTTTACCTTAAGAAAAGTGTGAACCATTATCTGATAACTGTCAGGTTTTATTATTCCTGTTAAAACTTAGAAGAAAACAATGATTTGGATTTGATAAATAGATGGATCCTGATAATAAAATGTTTTAAAAATTACAAATCTTTGTGGCCTAGAAACAGATACATTACTGATTCTTATATTTTAAACTTGGGATAGGGGTAAGCATGGGAACTGGACTTGAGATTTCATTGGCAATGTGAACTCCAGGGTGAAAGAATTCTTATCTAAATAAATAGTCATGGAGCAATTGAAGCTGGTTAGCTTGGTAAGATATGATACAAGGCAAATTAAATTCCTAGCATAGTGTTATGTGCACGAGTCTGTAATAAATATTATTTGATGATCCTAAGAACTTAAAAATATACTACCTCAAAGAAGAAAGGAAGGATAGTTCTTTATGTACCGGGATGATACTGTAGACCCACAACTAGGAGACTATTTGCCTTTAGTTATTTTTTTCCACTTGTGATGGATTTCTTTTGATCCATAGCTCCCCCACCCAGAAGCTCCTATTTGCATGGCTGGCTTAAGTTAGAGATGTAGCTTAGGACTACTTTAGAATACAAAGCTTAACCTCTCTAAGTACAAGTAAATTAATAAACAGAACCCTCACAGTAACCTGAGTACAACTGTTATGACATATCCAAAAGGAATGTGACAAATGTGGTAGGGGGAAAGAAAACTACATTGAGTTCAAGTGCAGAAAAAGTACTATCTGACTGTAAAGTATTATTGTGATGATTAGAGGTATAACTGACTATTATGCTTATCTGATTTCCTAAGACATGGTCTGAAAAGCAATTAAGACTTTTCAGTGTTAATTGCTACTTTTCTTGAATTTGCTTTGCTCTTATTACTATTTTTTTCTTCTCAAGAGAACATGGTAATTATACCATATTTACCCACTTTATCCATTGAAAATGTGTAGTTACATAAGTTTAGGCCAAACCAAGAATTACACAAGCAGCTTAGTAAAGACCCAGGTTCAAGTACTATCTCTCACAATTATTAACTAAATGGCTACGTCCAAATCACTTAGACTTGCTGGGGCTCAGTTTCCTCATTAGTAAAATGAGGATAATATTGTAGTGCTTAAACTCATAGAATTGTTTTAATAATCCAAACCTTAAAGCACAGTAAACTATATTTACCTGACCCTTCTGAAGGGAAGCAAGGGTTGTGAAATGGACTAGGCACTATTCTACTGCCCTTCATTGAACATGGAGTATGTAAGGCTAAGTTTTAAGATATGAATTCTACTACTGGAATTCTAGTGCCTCTCCCTACCTGATTACTTGCACTTGTCCACACAAAATAGTGCATTTGTAATCCACTTTCTATAATTCCATTGCCATGGCATTAGCTGAGTTTTAACTTCATGAATTTTATCAGTAGAGAAAGAAAATGCAAAAACAGGATTAGGGAGTAAGCATCCTCCAAATGTACAAGGATATCTTCACCTTGAAAAAGTCAAGTGAGGGTATCCAAGATGTAATACAGGAAAGTGGAATGATAATACTATCATGATATTCAGATCTCACGTTTTCTTCAAGATATACTGGGTAATCCCTCTGTAATTCTGAGCTATTATATCACATATCACATATCAGGAGTGAGATTTTTTTATTCCCTATCTGAAGGTCATGGGACACGAGGTAAAAAGTCAAATATTATATACATTAAAAGATATATATATATATATATATACCCATATATATGCATATGTGTAATACAATATGTACCTGCATTAATATATGCACATACATGCAAATTATTCTATTAATTTTTAAAATTAGGAATAGGAAATAAGCAATTCTTTGCAATAAACAGAACAAATTATTTTTTGCTTAAATCTCCAGGTGGAGATAGTGAAAGTGTGAAATGAATACATATAGAAGCAGATAAAGAGAGATACAAAGAATTCAGAAATAGGCAGAAAAAAACAGGGAAAAATAAAGGTGTATGCAAATGATAGAGTGGCAATACAAAAAAAAAACAGAAAAAACAATGAGAAAGGATGCACAAAGATACACAGATGAGTCTGCCACACATAGTGCAGAAAAACTGATAGAAACATAGAGAAATAGACTTTTTAAATCTTTATCTTTTATTCTTTTAGGATCATTTTTACAAATACAAATTTAAATGATACATCATTTCTTGTAACCTACTGGGATTCTATATAGGATCTTCTCCAAGCTCTGGTTAATGATTTAGCCTGTTTACCATTAATTCAATATTTCCTTTATATGTTTTTCCATTTAATCTATTCAGAATTTTTTAAAAGAAAAAAAACAGAAAAGGTAAGTACTTCCCTATAACTTTGTTTATATTTTCTCTTGTATGTTTAATTTTCCTGTCTCCACCTTCTTTTTCTACCAATAATTAAACTATATCCATTTTCTAATACCTTGTGGTTCCTAGAACTTTCTTAAGTTTTTCATTTCTCCTTATTCAGGAGCTTTATGTCCTTGGGAAATAGTACAGTTTATTCCCCTCCTTTATAAAGGAGGAATTTTGTACCTAGTGAGCAGTTATTTTCTTTGCCTCTTAAAGATCAATTCCATAGACCCCTAAATATAAAAAAAGAATAAAGGAACTAAAATGTGATTGAGTGGTACAGAGGATACAGTTTTACTACAAGCTAAAGTCCTAGCAAGGGGTTATTTAATTATTATTAAGAATGGCCCACACTAGGAAGGTACAGTGTGAAGAACTAAAAAACAGTATTTTGAAGGACTAAGGAATACAGTATTTCCACAGACTGTCTCAAGAGCACTTGAGTATATAGTTCATACAAGAAGTCACTGCCACAACCAGGAGCAAAATCCAAGACTCTTGGTTACTAATCTGGTAATCATTTTGCTACCCACAGAATTCCTCTTTTAGGAATTTTAGAGAAGACAGAGGAACTATAGTCTCCCTTATATATTATACTTACTGTGTATTGGACACAATAACACACACACACACACACACACACACACACACACACACACACACAGAGAGAGAGAGAGAGAGAGAGAGAGAGAGAGAGAGAGAGAGAGAGAGAGAGAGAGAGAGAGA
>JAJPUD010007395.1:1204-13273 GCA_023553655.1 Myrmecobius fasciatus | reverse complement strand
AGAGAGAGAGAGAGAGAGAGAGAGAGAGAGAGAGAGAGAGAGAGAGAATTTAAACTGCAAGGTCCCTGGAGATTTCTGCCATCCAGAAGCTTGAGATTCTGAGTTACCAAGGAGCTAAGAAAAAGTTTCCAAAATTTTTCTACTGTTTAATTTTTTTAAAAAAATATTTTGGGAGTTTCAGGGTGGTGACTCACAAAGCATGAAAGATAAGTGTTTGGGAAAGAGATCCTGGAAGAGAATGAGACTGCTTCGTCATGGGAACTTGGCTTAAGGAAGTGCATTCTATACAAGAGAAATCACATTTTAAATTTCTGAAAATGGTAAATACTCATTTAAATTTATTTCTACCTGCAAACAAATGGACTGAATTTTCCTTAGCTGCCAATTCTACTAAAATATGCACCTTTGATGTAAACAAAAAATAGAATCTTTTAATCCAAGTAAGAATAATTCTTATTGGGAAGATTCTGTATCATCACAGTCATGTTGAGAGTTTAATTATTTGCGGAGAGTTTAATTATTGTGGGTAATAACCAGAGATGTTCCATTGTTATTAGTTTGTTGCTGTTCCTGAAGGATTCTAGGAGAGTACCAGGAGCTGAAGATGATGGGAAAGAGGTAGGAAGGCTTGGCATATAGCATCAATAGGGCACAGGATGACTCCTGCTAAAAGCATAAGAATGGGCTGTTGTAGCCAGCCCAGCAGATCAATATACTTCACATCTGGACTGGCTGCTGTTTTTGAAATTGCTTTGATATCTATGCAAGAATGTTGTTAAAAAAAACTGCCTTGCCTAGAAATTCATTACACAATATGAATACCTTTGACTAAAGATAGAAAACAGTTGACTACAGGATCTGCCTCTGTATGTAACTGAAGCTCCATTAAACTAGTTAATATCTATTGGAATATAATTAATTTAATTTTAAAGGAAACATGAAATGAATTTATTAAGTTCAGATCTTTGGAAATTAGGTGTTCTTTTTACCAAATGAATGAATATCTAATTGTGTTCTAATTTCCAGATGTAACAAAATCAACAAAAATAGAGAATTCAAAGAAATGTAGACCTAGAGAATTTAATTTCCAAAGAAATATAGTTCTAGGTCATCTAACTTCCAAAGGAGAATGCTCTCTTAAGAAGATAATTTAAAAAATGCTCAGCCTATAGAGTACAAATGGGGACATCTGATTATAGCCATGAAAAATAAACTATATAGTTTCATGATAAAGATTTACAGAGGTAAAGGACTGTTTATCTGAAATCTTATTTCCTCCATATCCCTAAAAGCTAAAGTTATTACAAGACTAAATAATAAATTCAAAAACAATTTTTTAAACTTATTATAATTTTAAAAACACTTACTATATATGACACTGGACATACTGGAAATACAAAGATCAAAGTTGACAGAACTCATTCCCTTGAGAAACTTACAACCCCATTAGAAAGGATGTACAAATTTGTAGATAAGTATAATACAAGATGAAAAACATTAGTGGAGATAAGGAGATGAAGTTGGGGAAGTAGTATGAGGGATTCATATAAGAGGTGTTACTTTACCTGGATTTTAAAGAAAGAGAATTTTAATAATTTGAGATAAGGAAAGAACACATTACCGGGATAGGGATGGTTTGTACAACTATATAAAAGTAGGGAACAGAAAACTGAGATTAGGAAACAGCTAGCATGGGAGTGTGGATGGAATAAAGATCATGTAAAGGACAGTATAAGTAACACTAGAAAGGTAGGTCAGAGTCAGATTGTGGAGGTCTAAATGTAGGATAAGAGATACAACTAACAGATTTTTGGTTAGAAGAGTAACATAGCCAGATTTTAGAGTATTTGGCACATAGTAAACACTTGACAAATGATTTTTCATTTATTCGTCATTCCATCAGAAAGATTATTTTGGAAACACTGTAAATGATACTTTAGATAGCAGATATAGGCTAAAAGTCCAATAAGCCAGGTGAGAGGTAATAAGGTGATACTAGGTGATACTCTTTAACTAGAGTAGATGGTCTGTAAGTGAATGAATGAATAAAAAAGAATTATTAAAAGCATTTTCTATATGTCAGGCACTCAGCTATGTCTTAGGAATAAAAGATATTCCTGTTCTAAAAAGGAGATAACCTTCAGATTGGGAGAGACCTTCTATAAAGATGGATTCAGTTACAAGGTATATGGGAAGTTCCAGGGGTTCACAGAGAGTGCTGGCATGTCAGATGGCAAAGCCCAATGGGTCAGAAGGCACAGAGGCAGGAATTTGGTAAGAGGATTGATATTGAATGATACAAGGCAGAATCAAGAAGACTTGCCAACTTGGTGGATATGAGGAAGATATGGAAGTAGACAGAGTTCCAGACAGCTCTACAAGGCTTGGAGGTGGGGGATTGGGGAGGACAGTAACAAAATCAACAGAAATAGAGAATTCAAAGAAATGTAGACCTAGGGAGTAAGATGCTGAGTTCAGCTTTAGACATACTGAATTTGAGGTTCTATCAGGATGTCCAGGTGATGCAACTAGAGGAAGTCAAGGGAAAGAATGGAGCTGGATATATGTATTTAAGGATGATAAAACAGTAGAACTAGGAGAAAGTGATTCCATGTAAACTAAAATCCAGAAGTCAAACTGTAAGGGACTGAGGTCTGAATGAATGATAACTAACTCAGTGGATTCAATGAACATGGAGCACTCATTCTAGGAGTTTAGTAGTTGAAGGAAGGAAATGAACTTAAAGAGACAGTTAAGAGATGGGAGATATCTGTACATGCTTGTTTGGAGGAGAGAAGGAATTAGTAATCTTGGAAAGAGAGAAGGCATGATTGATGGGTCCTGGATGAAACTAGATGTGAGGAGAGAGGAGAGATGTTGGAGGCAAAATTGTCAAGACCTGAAAAGTTATTATATATTTTCTAGACTGATATCCCTAAGGCATTCTAAAACCAAGTAAGATTACAAATAGAGGTATTTTGCCTTTGCAAATTCTTTAATTCCAATCTTTCAGGAAACTGAGCACTATTTGAAAAAAATAATCTCAAGGACTGAAATTTGGTGAGATGCTGACCAAGCAAATATATAGGAGACTAGGCCTAAAGGTGATCATTTTTACATATCATACACTGCATATTATAGCAGGGGGTGATAATTCATTTGTTTTGTTCTTATATTAGACAGTTTAATAAACATCTGTTGAATTGGATTGCCACCAAATTACATGGTTGCTAACTTATAAACTACTTAAAATGTTCATTCAATTCTCTTACCAAAAATATGAAAAGATATTTTTACCAAATTGGTAAGCATCAGAAAATGAGAACAGCATTAGTTACATTAAAAGGGAGTAAGATATGAATACTAGGTTTTTACTGCTTAGTGATTTTATTCTGGCAGCTAAATTTTAGCTTTCTACTTTGGATCTAAAAAGTCAGTTGAAAAATTATAGAAGCTATGCTGAGGTCTTTTGGGCATGAGACGTATAGAAAAAGGCGTATGTTTGAAACAATGCTTAGTTTGTTCATTAGAAAGACTTTCTTAATCTTGTTGCAGAGAATAGCTTTTCCCTCCCTCATTTATTTATAATAATTTTATTTTTTGTTATTCTGAATTTGACAAGTGACAGTTAAGATGAAAACTTCCTTATACAAAGAATGGAAAAGAGGATTGGCTATGAAACTAAACATCTCTTTCACACTTTATCTTTTAAAAACCATATTAAATAAACTATTTTCAAAGCTGATCTGCTTTTCTATCTCCCTTTAAACTCAGGAATTGCTTCTTGAGAAAGAGCACATTTAGAATGAATATTGATGATTATGGACACTTCAGTTGGAAAATATGGGTCAAATGCTGGAATCCTAAAAGCAGAGATTGGGTTAGGCCTAATTTTCCATTTTTGTCTGGTTTATTCATTTCTTATAGAAGGCATCAAATCTCAATCGGGATCTATATAAAAAATGTGTGAGTTTTGTGTGTGTGTTGTGTCACTGCTTGAGGGAAGAATATTTTGTGCCTAAAGAAAATTAAGCTCCTCAGTATAGTTTATGTTTTAATTCAATTAAAAAGTTTTTTAATATTTAAGTAAGTATCAAAGGTCCTTAAATCCTATATTTGATCTTGGAATAAATCACCAACTAGTAAGTAAAGATAGAAGTATAAAGCAGCTGCTGTGGAAGAGTGAAGCTTATCTATTGCTGCCTGAATTATACTTGAACATAAAAGATATGCCCTGACATTTAGAAATTAAGGAATCTAGATTTATGGAATCAGAAACTTAAACTTCCAAAATTATCTCTTTGAAAGAGCGTGGAAAGAGTGCTAGATTTAGAATCAGAGAACCCATGTTCAAATTCTAGCTCTCTTACTTATGACTTTTGCAACCTAAGGCAAGCTGTCTCTCAGCTATCTGGAGAAAGAGAACTGGGCTTGGAGTCAGGAAAATTTGAATTCAAATGTGACCTAATATATATATTAACTGTGTGACCCTACACAAGTCACTTAACCTCTATTTACCTCAATTTCCTCATCTGTAAAAAAAAATGAGGATTGAATAAGATAATAAGTATAAAGGGTTTAGCACAGTGCCTGGCACACAGTAAATGCTCTATAAATGTTAAGATAATATCACTGTCTCTCTGGACTTCATTATCTTATTCTGTAAAATGTGGGTTTGAACAAGTGATCTCTGAGCTCCCCTCCCATCGAAATACATTCACATATACACATTTTGGCTTAGGCTTTAAAAAAAATCTCTGATATTACAAAATGTCAGTACCATATCTTTTACATTGAAAGGCATTGTTTTTTCCTTACAATTAAAGAACAGTGTTTGGGACAAATATTCAAACATTAAAATAATTTTATGTTAGTTTTTTTCCTGGGCATATAAATGATTGCTAAGTTGGTAAAGTTGAAAGCATTTATTCAGTGCTCTAAGGCTTGCAAAGTGCTTTACAAATATTTCCTCACTTGATTCATACCACAATGCTATGAGGTACATATTGTTATTCCCATTTTACAGATGAAGAAAACGAGACAAGCAAAGGTTAAATGACTTCTCCAAAGTCACAAAGCAACTAAGTATCTAAGGCTGGATTTGAATTCAGGTCTTTCTGATCCCAAGTTCAACACTCTATCCACTATGTCACCTTCCTGCCTATGAAGGCAGATTTTTCATTTTTTTCCTCTTCCCCAATAATTAGCATTAAAGTCCTTTATAACATAGAGACTCTTCTCCAAATCCAATTGCCTTTCTCCTAGATTTTGTTATTGATTGTTATTGAATATCACAAGGCATTTTAGTACTCAGCAAAAGACAAATAAGGAGAAAATAAGGATATGGGAGCTGAGTGTCTAGGAATTCAAGGAAAAGATAATGATCTGGTATTTAAAATGAATACTTGAAGTTGGCTGAGATACAAGGTAGAGTAGAAAAGGCACTGAAAGAGAAAGAAAATTAACTTTATTCTACAAAGAAAAAATAAGGAGGAAAGAAAAGAAGAAATAGAAATCTAGAGAGCTCATAGGGCAGCTGAAGAAACCTAGAGGTGTCATAAGAAAGGAATGGAAAGAGTTGCTGTTATGTGATTAGAATAACAGCTAAGACAATGTTGAAAGAGGGTTGGAGAGACTCCAAAATATATAAGACTAAGAAGCTAATCACAGAATCACAGGACTAGGAGGGACCTCAAAAGGTGAGCTGCAATTTTTACAATGGGAATTTTATCTATTATAATAGATAATGGGAATAGATGAATGGGGGCAAAATTTCTTTCTTTCTTTCTTTCTTTTTTTTTTTGCAGTCTCCAGGAAAATAGTCTTATAAAATTTCTTGTTGACCCATCATAATCTACAGCTTAAACACATTTTCCCTATTTTCTAATCTTAGTGCAAAATTCCTTTTCTTCTAATCCTTTATTTGGAAACTCACAATGATATACAGGGTAATTCCAAAGTCATAGTGAAATTTTAAGCTATTAAAACTTTCAAATGTGCTAAGACTTTGTGGCAACCTGAATGATAATTCTGGCTACAAAGCACTTAAAATACATTTACTCATTTGATCCTTATAAAAATGCTATGAAGAGGCATTAAGGTATAAAGCAGAGGTATCAAACTCCTGGAACTCAGGAGTGAACAAGTTAAAATCTAATTATGAAATGTTTTTAAAAAGAAATAAAAATACAATACAAAATAGAAAGTGTTAATCTGTGATTTTTGATGTCAATAAGTAGGCATCAGAAAGTTATTTCAATTTGATTTTAATTTTGATTTTGTGTAGATACAGCTCAGAACATGGAAGAAGGGAAACCTAGAATTAAATCTTGGTTAAGATACTTGTTGGGTAGTTACTCTAGGCAAGTTATTTAATCAATTTGTGTCTCATGTTCCTCATAAGTCACTATTCTCTAAGATTCTTTCAGTATTATTGTCACCATTTTACAGATGAGAAAACTTAAAAGTTAACAAAGGTTAAGGGACTTCTCACTGTCAATGTTACAGTTTTTAAGAAGACCAACTGATTATACTGATTCTGGCCAAAAAATAGTGGAAGGTAAGGATTTGATAGGGAGACTGGGAACCATTGTTATCAATCAATCAACTATGTGCAAAGGGATAAACATTCAAAGAATGAAGCAATTTGTGCTCTTAAATCAATAACTTACACTGTAATAGGGAAAACAAAATGTAAATGAAAATAGCATAAATAGAAAGCTGACAAATACAAATATGTGTAAAATAGTTAAATCTTAAGTTAGTCTGAAAAGTGGACACTAGTAGAGGTATATTGGTGGGAGAAGAGAAATCAGGAAAGATTCCCATGCAAAAAGACTTTTAGAACCAAGGAAAGGAATTTAGATTATCTATAGTATAACAGGGAATCATGCCTGAATGAGGAAGTTTACATGATGAAACAGATCAATATTTCAATCAAATTATTAATAAAAATATTGATCTCCTGCTACAGAAAAAAAAACCAGCATATAGCCATACAGAAAATGACAGATCAGAGACTGTGTGCTTTATACATATTATTTATTAAATAGTTTCTTTTTTTCTTCCTTTCTATTCCTTTCATTCATTCATTTCCTTGACATACTTTACTCAAAGACAAAGCTCTCAGGTCCTCTAAGTATATAATTCTCATGTATTAGTTAAAAAAAAAAATTCTGAACATGGCTGTATACCTTCTGGTGTTGAGTCGATCTGCCCTGACTTTTGCTGGACTAGTCCTCAAATAACTGACATATAAGTCACCAGGCCTGAATGGGAAAACTCTGAACTTTCTAGTTTGAGAGAACTTGCCAGAACTTGTGCTTAGCTGGCATAGCATTAGCAAATCCAAGGTATGCATTTATGGCAGGATAAGATGTAACAGGAAGTAGGTCCAGTTTGTACGTTTAAATTTTCCAAACAAGGAAATGGGGGTTGTTGACTATTCTAAAGACAGGATTAATTTTCAATTAGCTGATAATAGGATTGCAGCCAAATCCTTCGTTTTTCCTGTTGGTTTCAGTTTTCTCATTTTTTTTTTTTGTCACTTTTAACTCCAGAAACATTATGCAAGACAATTTATTTTAGCACAATAAATGAATAAAAGGGAGGCTAGGATTTATATTTTAAGGAATCATGGAGCTTGAATCTCCTGACAAAATGATCAACTCAACAATATTTGAATCTGGCAGGGTTCTCAGTACTTCACAAAGCAACCCATACTATTGCAATATAACTCTTGGCTGTTAAAAAGTTTCTTGGGATGGGCCTTAATATGCCTGTTGCTATAAAAATGTCATTGGTTTTTCTCTTTATGTCAAAGAACGGATGTACACATTTATTCAAGAAGTGGTACTTAGAACCTGCTATGGCTCAGAAAGGAACTGAGAACCAGGCATATTTGGCTTTTTAAATCATAGTAAAGTGGCAAAAGCATTGCCTGGTAGTCAAAGGGCCCTGCATTCAGATCTTGCCTCTGATGTTAACTACTTGTGTAATGTTGGTTGGGCAAGTCAATGAACTTCTATGAGCCTTGATTTCTTCAACTGGAGAACAATGCACGGGATAGTCTCTGTGGTTTCTGCCACCTCTAGAGCTATGATCTTGAAATATCTCTTAGCAGCACTTTCACTAAGATGATAATTGTTTAGCACTAAATAATTCTAAGTACATTATTTTAAAAGTAAGCAATTTGCTTATCATGCTAATACAAAAATAGCCATGGAATTATTTGCCTTCAATGTTCTCTGCCTTCTAAAGTCAGCTATTCCTGTATGAGGGCCCCATGAAGATTAGTGAGTTAATAACTTTAAAGCACTTGGATCTGGCTCTGATGGAAGATGGTATGTAAATACAAAATAATAGTAACATCTCAGAAATTTTTCCATGGAAACATGACAATATTAGGCTTTCCACCGAAAAGAGAACACATGCTTGAAATTGTAGTCTCGATGGTGCTAACATTGAAGAAGACATGGGTGAAAACTTGATAAACAAAAGACAAACGAACCTTGTTGGAAGAGTACAGCAGCCATCAGCTGTCAGTCTAACTTGAGTTTCATAACTATCCAGCGGGCAAACAACCTGTTGAATGGAAGGGCATTCCACTGTGCTGCAGTCCACACTGAAAACTGAAAGGGGGATAAACAGAGAGGTACCATTTACTGAGATTTTTATTCTTATTATTAAGTCCTGAAATGGAGCACTGGACAGATCTCCAATCTTCTTTCACCAGCCAGAACTGTGTCTATCAACCCCATTTTTACACTGGCATTTGTCAATACTACAAAACCTCAATATATTTTCAGTCCTTGTAGAAAGAAGAAAGGGTGGAGAAAAGGCTAAATCAAGAAAGATGAAGACAGGGCAGGTCAGGAAAGAGGCTTAAAAACCAAGGATAAATATGTGGAAGGCAATGCAGAATCAGTGGTGGGTTTGGATGAACCCAGTTCACAGCGGGGCAAAAAGACTGTTTTAACTGAGACAGTAACCTGATAATTTTTTTAAAAGTGTGTTAGGAGTTGGGAGATTTTGAGAAAGGTGGTCACAACAGGCCAGAAGTGATCATAGCACAAACGGGATTCTTCCACAAGAGTGAAAATTTTAGAGATGTTATGAAGGGAGAAGCAGTGGGGTATGGTAACACATTTGATGTTTGGAAAGAAAGCGAATGAAGATTAAAAGATGATTTGAAGGGGGGCTGTAGATAAAAGGGAGAGAGTGGTGCTTTAAATAGGAAACAAATTTAGGACTATACAATTCATTATGTAAAACCTGGTTATGTTGGTGTATGGGTTAATCTTACAATAACTGTTAAAACTGTGACAATGAATCATGTTCAATGATTTAAGTGTTTTATTTTCTTAAATGAGAGTAACTCTGCAAATACAGTCTCTGGAATCCTCAGGAAAGTTAAGGAAATGGTGGAGAATACAGTACTGTTAATATCATCACCAAACATAGATGGAGTGACCTCATGAAAATGGACCATATACTGAATACTTTGCCAAAACAAGAAGAAGATACAGTTCTCTTTAAGGAGCTGACATGCTGAAGTCTATTAGTCAATCCAATTTTTCTAATTTGTAAGTCAAAAGTCAGTCTCACATCCAAAGTTTGAGATCTCCTCAAGCTGCGAGCTTAGGTAAGAATGGGAGAATTTTTTATTCTAAAAGGTGGCAGGTTTCTTCCTTCCACAGATGTGGATGGAGGGGGTATTGTAAGGGAAATTTTTGCTGAAGCAAAGATGAGCGCATACCTGGTTTGCATTCATAGAGGTCACAACACTCTCCTGGTTTCCCTGATGCTTTTGACACTAATATGTTCAGGTATCCTGGCTGACAGACTTTCCTCAGACAGCCTGCAGGGTTGCACACGCAACGGCTTGGCAATGGGCAGCATTCACCAGGAGGAGCATAACCCTCGATGAGAATAGAATCTTCGGGGCAGCGTGGAGAAAACTGTACTTCACAGCGGGCCTTGGAGCAATCTGGCTTCTCTTCTGAATAGAAGAAAGAAAATTTAGCACATGCCCTGAGGCAAGTGTAATAGCAGCTTCTTCATAAGAAGCACAATCCTTATTTATATATTTAGAAATGAGGGGAAGGGGGAAGAACATAGATAAAAGAAATCTGCAGATAATCCAAGAATCAATTTAACTAGCTCCAACAAATCTTGCAGCAGAGTAGCCAAGGAGGTGCAAAGTGGTGAGGTTTGAATTCCTTTTCTTTTTATCTCTCTACTCAGACTTTAGTTGAAATATTAGTGCTAGTAAAATAGTAAAAAGGCAAGCAATGGGAGAGAAGAGAAAAATAATGGCATTGATAATTACCAATTTGACATTCAATTTTTGATTAACTGAGGATTGTCTCTACATTTTCAAGAAAAGTTTAAAAGGTTGTTCATTGAGAAAAATTTATCAGCATCAAACTAGGACTTACTAAAGAAATCTTAAGTAGACTTCCAGGGGTGGAGCCAAGATGGTGGAGATCAGACAGGAGTCTCAGTAACCCCCTCTAACCTTCCCTCAAACCAACAACATATGAAGCCACTAGACTGATTTTGAAGCAAAACAATCCACAATATCTGGAGGACAACACGATTCTAGAAGATACTCTGGAAGAACTTCAAAACAGGTCTGTCTTAATTGGGCAGGGGGGTGGTCTGCTGAACCCAGACTGCAGCGCAGGGAGACCGGGGCAGGGAGCTGGAACAGGAGTCGGAACAGAATTGGGAGCATCGTACTTTTCACACACCTGGGAGTCTTCTGGGGGCTTCTTGGGCCAATCTGTCCTGATTGTGGGCAGGTGGTTTAGAGGCTCTGCCTTTTGTGGGGGGTAGATTGTGAACCACTGAACCCTTGATGAGCATCAGACCTAGCTGCCATTAGATAGCACCCTAGGGCGTCAATCAGTAGTACTGATCAGCACCTGAAATAATTCAATCAGCAGAACTGCCCCAGGGCAAATTAAAGCAGCTGTCCCACCTTTGCCTTAAACAGACCTCATACCTTTTAAAAAAAATGAATAAAAAAAACAAAAAGAGCTCTCACTATAGACAACTTTTATGGAGAGAGGGAAGAACAGACCTCAAATCCTGAGGCCCCTAAAGATAAAGCAACTCCAGAAAAAGCCCCAAAAAAAGACACAAACTGGACTCCATGTCAAAAGGCTTTCTTTGAAGATTACATAAAGGATCTTAAAAGAGAGTTATAAGAAACATGGGGAAACGAAATGAGATCACTGCAAAATAAAATAAAAAAAAAATGGAAAAAGAATGCAATGAACAAAAAAATGTAATTGGTCAATTGCAAAAGGAACTAAAAACAGTAACTGAAGAAAATAAGACATTAAAAATCAGAATAGAAGAACTGGAAATGAATGACTCATCAAGACTTCAAGAATCAGTCAAACAAAAACAAAAAAATGAAAAGATAGAGAACAACATGTAATATCTCCTAGGAAAAACAACTGACCTGGAAAATATATCTAGGAGAGACAATCTAAGGATTATAGGGCTTCCTGAAAGCCATGATGAAAAAAAGAACCTAGACACTATCTTCCAGGAAATCATAAAAGAAAATTGCCCTGATATTTTAGACCCAGAAGGCAAACTACTTATTGAAACAATCCACTGATCACCTCCTGAAAGAAACCCCAAAATTAAGTCCCCCAGAAATATTGTGGCTAAATTCCAGAACTATCATACCAAGGAAAAGATATTACGAGAAGCCAGAAAGAAACAATTTAAATATCGGGGAGCCACAATTAGGATCACACAGGACCTAGCAGCTTCTACTTTGAAGGATCAAAGGGCCTGGAATCAGATATTCCAAAGGGCAAAGGAACTTGGATTACAGCCAAGAATAAGTTACCCAGCTAGAATGAGCATTATCTTCCAGGGAAGAAGATGGTCTTTCAATGATATAGGAGAATTTCACCTATTTCTACTGAAAAGACCAGAACTGAACAAAAAATTTGATCTACAAACACAGAACACAAGAGAAACATAAAAAGGTAACAAGCAAAAAAAAACTCTTGAGAACTATATTTATGTTATAGATACTTATAG
>JAJPUD010007394.1:63104-108554 GCA_023553655.1 Myrmecobius fasciatus | reverse complement strand
AAAAAAGTTTTTTTGCAAAGGTCAATGTTGAAAGGTCACTCATATGTTTTGTAAATAAAAAGCTTTATTAAAAAAATAAAATAAAATAAAACCCAGTGCTTTCCCTCAGGTAATTTTTTTAAAAATTTATCCTGGATATATTTTTTCTTTGTATATGCATGTTTGCATCTTGTGTTCTCCAAGCTCCTTGAAGGCAGGGAAAGTCTTTTGCTTCTTTTTGTATCCCCAGTGCTTAGTATAGTACCTGGTACATATTAGGCATTTAATATATGTTTAATGATTTGTAATACTCATCTCGATGGAACCTCCAAATGTAATGATCTGGGAGAAATTGAGGCAGTATCACACATTGGAGATTAGGTAATATTATATTGATATTAATTGGAGAGTTTAGAATCCATAGCTATGGATCGGGACTGCTGGGACTCTTGTCTCAAAGCACACAGTCCTTTGAAAGTTTACACTGGCAGCCATTAGCCAGCCCACTGGATCTCAAGTATCCAGCAATTAGTAGTTTGCTCCAAGGATTCTTATAGGGCTCCCAGGGAACAAAAAAGAACAGGCAGAGGGAGGAGTAGGGCACTGGGGGGATTGGAGTTCCAGGAAAGGACTACCAATTCAGTTCTGACAGATTGGGGATATGGAGAATCATAAATTGTGATAAGATTGGGAGGAAACTAGGAGACACTGAGTCTGAGGCCATAAAAATAAGGGGTATATCTAGGTGTTTGAGATGGACCATCTGGGGTTTTATGACTCTTTGGAATTCTAGCCCAATTATTCCTGATGGTCAGAAGGGGGGGGGCTGCTATTGAGGCAGAACAATTAAGGGAAACTGAGACAGAACAATTGATGGAAACTGAGACATGGAACTGTGGCACAACAGATTGATTGAACTACATGTATACATAATTACATATATATACACACACATACACACATACATACATTTATAAAATGTGTATATCATATATACCACACATATACATAATACATTTCTGAAAAATATTCTCCAAGCTCCTTAAAGGCAGTGATCGTTTCATTTTATCTTTGTGTCCCCATAGCTTTGTACAATGTTTTGGAAATATTATCAACTATAATGAATTGTAGAAATCAGTGACACAATTGCTTCAGAAGTCTAGGAAACAAAATCTACTTTTCCTTCTCCTTAAATCCATAATCTATTATTTGTCACAACCTGCTAACCTCTATCTACTCTCATACAAATATAGAGACATGAACCCAACAAATTAATACAATTTAGCTCAGTAAAGAGCAAGTTGGTCCAATGTTTGTAACTGTTCTGAAGGTCATGGTTTTGAGCTTTCCCCATTGACCTTGTCCAAAATGTTAGCATAGAAAGCTTATTGAGATCACTGCTTTTTAAATGTGGTAGCAAGAAAATACAAATCTCCTTACAATTTTGACAAAGAAATCAAATCCTTATATAATTAAGTGACTTCTTGGAGGCACAAGGAAATGAATAAAGCTGTTAGTTCCCAAATAAATTAGAGCAGTGTGTGGCACCAACAAGCAGCTTTAAATCTTCTCAGCTTGCCTGTTTTCACAGGCTCTACCCACAAGTTCCTTAGAAGAGATGTGGGGTGTTTTAAGCAGAACTGTTAGAGCTCTCTGGGGCCAACTTCTAAAAGAGCTATTTTTTCCTAAGCTCTACTTGGCTGACACTGCACAATTTTGTCTTCCCACCTTGCAGTCCAACATCATTATATTTGTTCCAGTAAATCTTAACTGACAAATTAACCCAAATCACTCTTACTAGCATACTTCATAGATTTTGAGCAGTGGGGGGAAGAGAAAGGAATGAGCAATTATTGATCACCTATTATATGCTAGGCATTATGCTAAGTGATTTAAAAATATAATCTCATTCAAGGAAATTCCAATAGAGTTGGGATGGAAAATGCCATTCAAATTCAAAGAGAGAACAATGGAGTCTGAATATTAATGGGATATAATGTTTTCACCTTTTTGTTGTTTTTTCTTTCTCATGCTTTTCTCTTTTTGATATGATTTTTCTTGCACAACATGACAAATATGAAAATATGTTTGAAAGAGCTGAACATATTAAACCTAAAAAAGCCCAAAAATCTATCAAAACCAAATATCATTTGATGTCTTCAACAATCATGGGAGACAGGTGCAACTTTGACGCTCACTTTACAGATGAGGAAATGAATCAGAATTAAGTGGGTTGCCCAGGATCATACAGCTGGTAAATGCCTTAGGTTAACTAGGTTACAGAGTGAATAGAGTCCTGAATCTAAAATCAAGGAGATAGGAAATTTGGCTTCAAATATTTACTAGCTGTGTGATCCTGGGCAAGATACTTAACCTCTGTTTGTCTCAAGTTTCCTCATCTCTAAAATGAGGATAATAATATACTTATCTCCTAAAGTTGCTGTGAAGACTATGTTAGTATCTGGCATATAGTAAGTACCATATAAAAATTAGTAGCTATTACTATTACTGCTGCTGCTTCTGCTGCTACTGCTACTAACACCACTACTCCTACAATTACCACTATTATCTTCATTTGAACTCGAATGTTCCTGTTTCCAGGCTTAGTCATTATTTATTATGCTACCTAACACTAGAACAGATCTTCTGTTAGACTAATAAGGATATTCCTTTAATACACAGAATACTGTTTTTCCCTATTATCAATATGAAAAAAGTGATAAAACACTAAGAGCAATTATTGATTTTTGAGATATTGTTCTTAACATTCACTCATCCGGTCTTCCTTCTTTTCTCCCATCCATTCATTCATTCAACTAATATTGTGCCTCAGTTTTCCTGTCTCACTTTCCCTTAATTTTTCTGCCTCAATTTCCCTGAATTGTTCTGCCTCAGTCTCCCTGGTGACAACCCTGCTTCCTGGCCATTAGGACTGAGATAATTAGGGCTGTGGAGCTATGGCAACTGGCATTCCAAAGAGTCATAAAAGTCTAAATGGCTTATCTCCCATGTTTGGGCATATTTTTCTGGTCTCAGACTCAGTGTCTCCCAGCTCCTTATCAGAATTTATGATCCTTCCTCCTACTCCCATCCTGTCCGAACTGAATTTATCGTCCTTTTCTGGAACTTCTATCCCCCAGTGCTCTATCCCCCGCCTCCTGCCTTCTTTGCCTTTGTTTCCCTGAGCTCAGGAGCCCTATAAAAGTCCCTGGAGCCCCTGGAGCCCCTCACTCCCTGCTGGATGCTTTGAGACTAGAGTCTCATTCAGTCACATCATCATGGATTCAAAACTTTCCACTACTATCAATAAACTATTAAAAATCTCTAATCTCTATCCTGCCTCAGTTTCTCCAGCATTACACCAATATTTATTATAGCCTGGCTTTGTGCGGAGCCATGTGGTAGACAAAATATATAAATAAGAGGCATTCTTTGTCGTAAGAGCTTTTCAGTCTGACATGGGTAAAAATAAACATAGATAACCATTATAAATGGAAAGAGATTTAGGAAATTTCAGTTTGTGAGATGAACAGGGAAATGTCAGTTCTGACTAGGTACCCTAAAAAAGGCTCTATGAAGGAGAAATATTTTAAATTAGACTTTAAGGTGTAGGTAGGACTCCTAATAATTATATTCACAACTTTATTTATTTATTTTATTATCTTGAACCTTATGATATAACACTATTAGAAATTATGAATTTAATTAGTTTAATTTAATTGTAATTAATTTTATCCCTCAAAGTTAATTTACCCTACTGTATTTATATTTAATATGTCTAAAAGATAGAAAACTTCATATTTTCTTATTTAAGGCACAGATGGTTCATTTCTTTCTCAAAAATGAAATGTTAATATTAGGGATAAACATAGGATTATTAAATTCCATAAAAGGTTGCCCTACTTATAGAAAGGAAGAATGTGCTGATCTCAGTACCTAACACAATTAGGGAGTTAGGTATGATAGTAAATTTGATTTCATCCTGCCTCATTAATTGCTACTTCTTTAACAATGAAATCAGAGGTGTTTTATCTCAAGAGGTATTTTTGAAATTTATTTTCTGGATGCTTAACTTTCATCAATATTTTTAATATAATCAAACCAAACATTATAAAAATGTCATAAAAATTATGAATTCATATATCTTAAGTTACAGATTAACTTCTTTAATAAAAACTTCTCACTTTTGGGATAAAACTACAGAGTCATTTTAAATGTTATCTGAAGGACTTGTTCTTTCCTATAGATTCATGATAGGATGTTGAAATTCACTTAGAAATGATTTTGGTGTTTTGTACATAAAACATTGAATCAGCACACCTTATTTCTTTGTTTAGGATTCATTTTATTATAAGGGGCAGCTAGATGGTGCAATGGATAGAGCACCAGCCCAGGAGTCAGGAACACATGAGTTCAAAAATGTGATCTCAAACACTTAGAATAAATAGTACTGATAATCCAATTTGGTTCCCTCATTTGCAGAGTGAGAAGTACACGTTTTCCTTCCCTCCTTTTCTTTTCTTCTTCCTTCCTTTTCTTCTCTTCTTTCTTTCCTCTCTCCTTTCCTCCTTCCCTCCTTTCCTTTTTCCTTTCCTTCTTTCCCTCCTTCCTTCCCTCCATCCTCCTCTTTCCTTCTTCTTTCTTTCCCTTCTTTTCTTTCTTTTACTCCTTTCTTCCCTACTTTTATTTTATCTTCCTTCCTTCCCTCCTTTTCTTCCTTCCCTTCCTTCTTCCTTCCCTTTCCCTCTTTCTCTTTCTTTCTTCATTCTTTCCCTTATTTTCTTTTTTCCTTTTTCCCTCCTTTTCTTTTTTCCCTTCCCTTTTTCCTTCCCTCCCTCCTTTTCTTTACTCCTTTTTTCCCTCCCTTTTTCTTCCTTCTTTCCTTCTCTTGCTCTCTCTTTCATTTCTTCCTTTCTTCCTTCCTTCCTTCCTTCCCTCCCTCCTTTTTTTCTCTCTCTCTTCCTTTCCTCCTTTTCTTTTTCCTCTCTTTCTTTCCTCCTTCTTCTCTTCCCTTCCTCCCTTTCTTTCTTTCTTCCTTCCTTCCCACCTTTTTTTCTTTCCTCCTTCCTTTCCTCTTTTTCTTTTGTCCCTTTCTCCCTGTCTCCCTCCCACCTTCTCTACCTCCCTTCCTCCCTATCACCCTCTAAGCCCCTTTCCCCCCTCACCATTTCTGTCCCCCTTTCCCTCACCCCTCCAAGGCAATTGGGGGTTAAGTGACTTGACCAATGTCACAAAGCTAGTATGTATTAAGTGCCTGAGGCTAGATTGGAACTCAGTTCCTCCTGACTTTAGGGCCAACTCTCTATTCACTGCACCATCTAGCTACCCCCGCCATCTTTCTTATAGAGATTTAAAAAAATGAAATCCAAAGGGATAAGTGGCTTTCTCAATAGATAGATACAGAGAGGCAGAGATAGAGAGATTTAGTGACAGAACTAAAAAAAAATCTTCAGGTTTTCAATCCCATGTTCCTTCCCATTGTTTCCTCTGTCCACCACATTTATCGTTTCTTTTCTATGGTTGAGTTTGCTAGAAGAATGGTTTGGGAGACACAGTATCATCCTTGGGAAAGAGCTGCCAAAGTGCCAAAGGTAAAAGTCAGGATTATTTGAATTACTAAAACAAATAAGAACCAATATGAACTAAGTCGATTCCTGCTTAAATAATTCTTGTTAAATGGAACTGAATTCAATATCCAAGGAATCTGATGGAGAGGGCAAGAAAGGGGACTTAAAAGTATATTGAACAAAAGTCTTAAAATCTTTTCAAAGAAGTTTTAGAATATATTCCTACGTTAACTTAATTCTGAGTTTTAGAATTCAGAAGTAAGGTAATGGTGTGATAGAAAGGAATCTGAATTTGTAATTAGAGATCCTAAATTCTGATTCCTGATTTGTTCCTTATTGCCTGTTTAATTTTACTGAAATTATATCATATCTCTGTACTTCCTCTGTAACAAAACAAACAAACATGAAAACTCAAAAAACAAAACCAAACCAACTAACCAAAGAAATAAAAAAAACCTCCACAAAAATTTAGAGACAACTGAATTGTAGTCAATTTTTGACTTAAAAATTCATCATTCAGTTCTTTCTCCCAAAATTAATTCTACCTCAGAATATCTTGCTTTCTTAATTAATATAAATCTTTAGGTACAAAAACCTCTCCATCACTAACTCCTCTCACATGCTGATCCCTGTCTAACTAAACCCTGCCTGTCCTTAGGACTATTACATCTTGATCTATCTCTAGATCAAGGTACTCTAAGCCTATTATACTGTGCCCCTTCATATTATAAAGGAACTCCTTCAGAACAGGGCTTCTTAAACTTTTCCATTCATAATCCCTTCTCATCCAAGAAAGTTTTATGCAACCCCAGGCATATAAATATATAAAATATATATACAAATCAAACATTTACTGATAATAAATCATAAACAAATTTGCATGTTAATGAAATGGATATGCTTATTTTTATATAAAAAATTAAGTCTTGAGAGAATATTTGATACTTTTTACTGTTGCCAAAATTTTTGTGACTCACACATTCAGTTTTATAACCCCATGTGGTGTCAATACTTACAGTTTAAGAAGCTTTGCTCTAGATCCTTGAAATTTTCCTTAAATTCCCCTGGGAATTTCCATTTTGGGAAGCACTCAGATCATCCATCCTCCATTTCCTGTACATCTCCATCATACTTCAGCTGCTTTTACCTTCTGCCTGTACACTTCTCTTCTTTTGTAGCTGAGTTATTCAGAATCTCTTTTGAGGAAGGATCCAA
Source organism: Myrmecobius fasciatus (assembly GCA_023553655.1). NCBI lineage: Eukaryota > Metazoa > Chordata > Mammalia > Dasyuromorphia > Myrmecobiidae > Myrmecobius > Myrmecobius fasciatus. The sequence continues at coordinate 101,793 of JAJPUD010007394.1, read as the reverse complement.
AGTTATCAACCTTCATTCTCCAGACTTCTTAGTAATGCCTCTAAGCAGATACAGCACCACCGCCTTTCAGTTTTCTTCTATGTGGTATATTCTTCCATTGGAAAGTTAGTTCTTTAAGGGTAAGGACTATCTTTTTCTTTGCTTATAATTGTATCCCCAGTGCTTAGTATAGTGCTGGCATATAATTGATTCTTAACTTGATTCATTATGTCTCTTGATTTTCTCATATATCCAGAAACCCTCTACAATTAAATCCACTGCTTCAATTCTTCCCCATTCTTGGGATTAGGAGAAGCAGTGAGGCTCCCTATAGCAATGAAATCTGTAAATCACTGTTCTATCACCATCACTCAACAATCAATGCCTCTTTTTGATGTCTATACCTAATGCACATACTACTTTATCTCTTTATTGAAGTGATTTGAATTTCAAAGAACTTTAGAAGTCACTTAAAGCAGATGACACCTGAAACACTGATGCCTTTGACAAATTCTTCAGGAAACTTATCCAGTCTCTTATCAAACCTCCAGAGGTATAGAAGTAACTACCTCCTGAGGCAGCACACTCATTTTTTGTATAGTTCATAGTTTTGGAAAGTTTTTTTTTTATATCGAGCCAATGTCATTTGCTATATGTCATATATTTGTTGATACTACCCTTTCCCCTGGAATCTAAGCAAAATAAGTAATTCTTTTTTCAGTGCTTAGCACAGTGCTTGATATATAGTAAGTTCTTAATAAAAGTTTATTTCCTTCTCTTCTTTCCTTCTTCAACATGAAACTCAACTATTTTAAAACATCAATTGTGCTCACCAGTACTACTTTCTCAAATTAAAACAACTCATTTTTTCTTCCAATCTGCAAATATGATAGTTTCTTATTACTTTATTAAGTATGTTATACACCCTTACACCCTTAGTGTACCAATGACTTTTCTCAAAAAGCAGGACATAGTTTTCAATATTGAATCTTAGCCTTCAAGTTCCAGGAACCAAGGTGGCAAAGTAAACCATCTATGTTCACCAAAGTGACAAAGTAATTCCTGTAACACTTCCATGTTTACCATGAATTGCACCTCAAGAAAAGTGTTCAAGGAGCACAACCAGCAAGGAGACAGGTAGAAACAATCTTTTAGCCTTGGCAAATGGGCTGGAAGGGTTTCATCTCATTCTGGTATAGGGGTTAGGGGGTTTCAGTCCAAGACAGGAAGCTCTCAACTGAGCAGCAGCTAGTACCACAACAATAAATAAACAGAATATTCTGAGCCCCAGGGTTTTGGAACAGATGCATGGCAACACCAGGACCCATCCCTTGGCAAAATCAGGGGAGCCTCTAGACTCCAGGTCCTGGAATCACCACTTTCTCTAGGAATCCCCAGGCAATTAGTCAACCTCCAGTATCCAGATCTTTAGGATCCACAGCACAAGCCTAGGCAATAGGAAATCCTCTAGTAGCCAGACCAATAAGGGATTTAGTGTAATCCTGGGGAAACACAGAAACATTCCACCTGATCACAGAAAAGCCAGACTGCTACTAGAACCCCCAATCCAATACCAAGTAAGCTGCCAGACCCCTGCAGCCTTCAGCATTGTTAGGCACACTTCACCCCCTCATCCAGCATCAGACAAGAGGATCCTTCTGGTAGCTTATGGCAACATCAGTGGAGCACCAGGTAAACAGCCAAGACCTATAGTCACTGGCATAAGAAATTTAAAACAGTACTCCTTCCACCAGAGGAGTAGAGATCAAATTTTAAAGAAAAGGAAAAAGTGAGAAAGAGTAAATGAGAAAAAATGGATGAGAGAGAGTGGGTGAGAAAGAAACAAACAAAAATAATAAAATTCTGTAAAGTTACTATAGTGACAGGAAAGACCAAGATACAAATTCAGAAGAGGACAACTATGTCAAAACATCTATGGGTAAAACTCTGAAGGTAAATAAAAAGTGATCTTAAACCCAGAAAGAAGAATTCAAAAAGAAGCTTTAAAATCACATAAAAGAGATAGAAGAAAAATTGAGGGAATAAATTAGGGTAATACAAGAGAATTATGAAAAAAGCTGAGAAAATTTTCTCTTCAGGAGAAATAATAATAAAATAATCGGACTATCTGAAAACCACAATCAAAAGGAGGACCTAGACAATATATTCCAAGAAATTACAAAAACTGCTCTGATGTCCTAGAATCAAAGGGCAAAAAAATAGTCATTTATCCTCCAATTACCTCAGGAAAGAGATTACAAGAGAATAAGTCCAAAAAATTATAATAGCCAAATTTCAGGCAAAGGAAAACACAACAAATGGCTAGAAAGAAATAATTCAAATGTTGGGAAGTTACAATTAGGATTACTCAGGACTTGGCAGCTGCCATATGAAAGGACCAGAGGTTATGGAATGTGATATTCCCAGCTGGCAAAGCATTTAGGATTATAACCAAGGACCACCTATCAAGTGAAATTAACAATAATATTTTAGGGGAAAATATGGTCATTCAGACAAAATAGGATTTCAAGCTTTCATAAGCAGAAGAGCAGAATTAATTTTTTTTTAAAAATTGACCTATAATATCAAGAGAAGAATAAACAAGTAGAAATGGAAAAAAAAAACATAAGGGATTCAATAGAGCTAAACTTTTACATCCATACATGGGAAAATGATTCTTGTAATCCTTAATAATTGTATCACCAATAGTACAACTAGAAGGAATACAGAGAGAAAGAGAGCATGTGCATTAGGTGCTTTTGAGGGAATGACATAAAAATTAAATGATGAGAAAAAAAATATGCTGCATGCAGAAGGAAGGGAGAGGTAGAATGGTGTAAATTATTTCACATGAAGAGGCACCAAAAATCTATTGTGATAGAAGAAAGAAGAGAAACAGGAAGAAGAATAGGATGGAGGAAATACATAGGTAGTAGTTATAACTGTGAATATCAATGGTATGAACTCGCCTATAAAACTGAGTTGGATAACAGTGGATTAAAAGTCATAATCGTACATTATGTTTTTTGTAAAAATATGTTTACTTGTAAACAACATTATGTAGGATTCTGACTTTTAATTACCCTTTCCCTCTTCACCACTGTTTTGCTCCAGTTTACCAACTCCACTGATCTGTCCTCTGTTCCATCAGCGTGGGGACTCTTTATATTCCTATATTTAATCTCTTCTCCTTCTATTTCCCTGACCAGTACAATAGATTTCTATATTCAACTTATTTATTAGTAAAACCATTGCAGCAGCAAATCACAATAATTATACATCATAACCAGGTGGTATTTATTCAGGACTGTAGAGTTGGTTCAATATTAGAAGATCATCAATATAATTGATGATATCAGTAAGAAAACCAAAAGAAATCATGATTTCAATAGATTGTGATAAAATGTAGCTTGTGATAAAATACAGAATCAATTTACATTAAAAAATTAGAGACTATAGGAATAAAGGAATGATAAACTTAAAATGATAAGCATTCTATCAAAAACCATTAGCTAGTATTATCTGTAATGGGGATAAGCTAGAAACCTTCCTAATAAAATCAGGAGTAAAGAAAAGATACCTATTATCACCACTATTATTCAATATAGTATTTAAAATATTAGCTTTAGCAATAAGAGGAGACAAAGAAATTGAAGGAATTAGAATAGGCAATGAGGAAACAATAATATCACTATTTTCATATTCTATAATAGTATAGTTAGATAACCCTAAATCATCAATTAAAAATTACTTGAATTAACAACTTTAACAAAGTTGCTTGATATAAGGTAGACCCACATAAATCATCAGTATTTCTTTGTATGACCAAGCAAGCCCACTAACAAGAGAAAGAAGGAAAAATTCTATTTAAAATAACTGTAAATAATATGGAAGAGTTAGCAATCTACCTGTCAAACAAAACTAGGAACTTTATGAAAACAACTAAAAATGCTTTTCACTCAAATAAAATCAGATATAAAAAATTGGAAGGACTTCAATGTCCATGGGTAGGCTGGGCCAATGTTACAAAAATGACAATTCTGCTTAAAATAATCTACTTCTTCAGGGCTAGACAAATCAAACTAACAAAAAGCTATCTGATAGAGGTAGGAAAAAACCCCAAGAAAATTCATCTGGAAAAACAAAAAAACAAGAATATCAAAGGAACTGATGGAAAAATGCAAAGGTATTTAGGCCAGTAATAACATACTCAAAATATATTATAAAACAGTAACCATTAAAATAAGAGAAGTGAATCAGTGGAATAAATTAGTTACACAAGACACAGAAGGCAATGACAAAAGTAATCTAATTTTTAACAAACACAAAGACTCAAGTGTTTGGGATAAGAACTCACTAGTTGTCAAAAACTCCTAAGGAGATTTAAATACAATAACTTATAAATGAGGAAAGACCAATGTCTCCCACCATATTCCAAGATAAGATCTAAATAGGTGCATGATACACATAAAGGAGGACATCAAATGCAAATCAGAAGAGCAAGGAATAGTCTACCTATCAGACCTATGGGAAGGGGAAATTTTCTTGATCACAAAAAAAAGATAGCATTATAAAATGCAAAATAGATAATTTTATTACATTAAATTTTAAAGTTTTATACAAACAAAACCACTGCAATCAAGATTAAAATGAAAGCAGAAAGCTGGGAAACAATCATTTTTGCAAGGGTATCAGATAAAGGCCTTATTTTTCAAATATCACAGAATTGAATGAAATTTATAGGCACACAAAGCCATTCCCCAGTAGATAAATGGTCAAGGCATATGAACAGACAGGATTCAGATGAAGAAATCACAGCTCTCTACAGACATATGAATAACTGCTCTAAATCACCTTTGATTAGAGAAATACAAATCAAAACAATTCTGAGATATCACCTCATCCCTATCAGTTTGACCAATATGACAAAAAAGAAAAATGACAAATGTTGGAGAGAATTTGGTTGCTGATGCCCTTTTGGTGGGTTTATGAACTTATTCAACTATTATTGAGAACTATGCCCAAAGGACAACCAAATTGTACCAGCAATACCACTATTAGATCTGTATCCCAAAGAGATCACTAACAATGGAAAAAATACATCATTGTGCAAAACTATTTACAGTAGCCCTTTTTATGGTGGTAATATTGGAAATTTAGGGGATGCCCATCAATTGTGGAATAGTTGAGTAATTTGTAGTAATATTGTAGTAATGTGATTCCATTGTGCAATAAGAAATGATAGAACTTTGGAATATTTCAGGATTTATTTTTCTTTAATGGAGGATGCAAAGGCTAGCTTTTTTTCAAGTGTATAATCAGCTGTACTGTAGAAATATTTTTTTTCAATTATGAGTTAGAAAAGATAACCACTTATGTCACTTACTATGAAAATATTCTTTCCGATCATATCAAGCCCAAATTTATCTCTTTGCAACTTCAATCCATTTTTTTCTGATTCTACATTTTGGAGTCCAAATAAGACAACTCTAAACTTTATTCAGATTATCCTTGAAGACAGCTTTCATGGACCCCTTGTGTCTTTTCATCTTCAGGCTAACCATCTCCAATTCCAATAACTGACTTTTTCATGGCATGAATTCAAGTTTTAGCATCAATCTTCTGGACACCTTATAACTTTTATGAAATGTTTTAAAATAAAACCAAGTCAAATAGAACCAAGTTCTCAATGACTTTGAATACTGAGAAACTTCCTATTTTCCCTCCTGGAAGAAATTAAAGTATGCCTTGGAAAATGGTAAAGGAAGAGGAAGTCAGAGATGTTTCCTTTCGAGTAACACAATGACAGTTCTCACCACAGGTGAACTCTCTCTATAAAAGTCTCTTCTTACATGCATATGTGACATATGTGTAATGTAATTTTATATAGCTAGCATGAAGAAGTGGTTTGATCTGTCAGTTGACCATAATACCTGAAAAGCAATTAGATTTTCCTTCAAATTTCAGCTCAAATGTTATCTTCTACATTAGTCCTTTCCTGATCACACCCTCTCCCTATAAAAGCTGGTAGTGCCCTTCCCTTATAAATTACCTTATATTGGGCGGAGCCAAGATGGCGAACTGCAGACAGCGTTCTATGTGAGCTCCAGAGACCTTCCCTCAAACCCAGACAAATTGAGCCTCCGAACTGGTTCAGGAGTGAGGGCTCCACCAAACACTTGGACTACAACGCACTTCTATCAACAATCTACTTTGAAAAAACTTCAGAAAAGGTTAGCCTCAGGAGAAATCGGCTGCTGATCGCCATCTGACGCCAGCCGGGCTGAAGTCAGGGCTGTGATAAAGGGGCGGATTTTAGGCACCCAGGAAGCCCCTGGGAGATGCCTGGGCCACTTTGCTCTGCTTGTGCGCAGATGCTTTGGCAGATTTGCCTTTGGTAAAGGGTGGATTGAGAGCAGCTGAAAACATGGTCCTAGTGTGGATCTAGCCCCACCAGTCTCAGACCGGAAGTCAACTTGGTAAACTGCCCCAGGACAAATTGAAACTGCGGCAATATTCCCTGCTGGTGACTGATACCTCAACTCAAAATTATGAGTAAGAAGCAGAAGAGAGCTCTCACCATAGACAGCTTTTATGGAGAAAAAATAGAGCAGTCCCCAGATCTTGAGATTCTGAAAACGATCCCAGATGAAGCCACAAAGGCAAAGTTAAGCTGGTCTCCCTTCCAGAAGGCTAAGCTGGAAGATTGCATAAAGAATCTCAAAAGAGAGTTAGAAGAAGAATAGGGAAATAAATTGAGATCAGGGCAACAGAGATATCAAAAACTGGAAAACAGGACTGGTGAATTGGAAAATGAAAACAATTCACTGAAAAATAAAATTGGTGAATTGGAAAAAATCACCAATTCACTGGAAAATAAAAATGGTGAATTGGAAAAAACAATTCACTGAAAAACAAAATTTGTTAATTGGAAAAAATCACCGATTCACTGGAAAATAAAAATGGTGAATTGGAAAAAAATCATCAATTCACTGGAAAATAAAAATGGCAAATTGTAAAAAGACAACAATTCACTGAAAAACAAAATTGGTGAATTGGAAAAAGACAGCAATTCAATGAAAAATAAAATTGGCAAAATGGAAAAAGAATGCATTGAATCAAGAAATTCAATTGGCCAGCTACAAAATGAGCTAAAAGAGATAACTGAAGGAAATAATGCTCTAAAAATTAAAATTGAACAAATAGAAGTAAATGACTCAATAAGACTTCAAGAATCAGTCAAACAAAAACAAAAAAAATGAAAAAAATAGAAGAAAATATGAAACATCTCCTAGGAAAAACAACTGACTTGGAAAAGAAATCCAGGAGAGACAATCTAAAGATTATCAGACTCCCTGAAAGCCACAATGAAAAACAAAACAAAACAAAACTTTGATGCTATCTTCCAGGAAATCGTGAAAGAGAATAGCTCTGATGTTTTAGAATCAGAAGGCAAAATTGTTATTGAAAGAATTCACCGATCACCTCCTGAAAGAGACCCCAAAATTAAAATCCCAAGGAATATCGTGGCCAAATTTCAGGACTATCGCACCAAGGAAAAGATACTGCAAGCAGCTAGAAAGAAACAGTTCAAATACTGAGGAATTGTAATGAGAATTACACAGGATCTGTCGGCTTTCACACTGAAAGATCGAAGGGCCTGGAATCAGATATTCTGAAAGGCAAAAGAACTTGGATTACAGCCAAGATTAAGTTATCCAGCTAGAATGAGCATCATCTTCCAGGGAAGAAGATGGTCATTCAATGATACAGGAGAATTTCACCTATTTCTAATGAAAAGACCAGATCTGAACAAAAAATTTGACCTCCAAATAGAGAACTCAAGAGAAGCATAAAAAGGTAAAAAGGAAAACTCTTGAGAACTATATTTCTACTGTAGGTATCCTTAAAGAATGGGGGTATACCCATTTTTCTTTGATAATAATGGAAAGGAAATTAGAGGTGGAAGGGATACCATTCTGAAAAAAAAAGGAGGGGACGGAGGCAAAATAAAGTAAAAATAAAGGAGGTAAAATAAGGCAAAATCTCATAAAGAGACAGAAGATCTAATATAATTGAGGGAAAGAAGGGAGGGTGATTAGTATTGTGTAAACCTTACTCTCATTAGATTGGACTAAGAGAGTATATCAGACACATTTGGCTTCAAAGAAAGGCCTGACCCTCCTTGGGGGAAGGTGGGTGGGAAAGGAGGAAAGGAAAAGGATAAACTAATAGAAGGATTAGGGGAAAGGTATAAAGGGGAGGGAGGGACTCTAAAGGGGGGAGGACTATTGGTGGGAGGTGGTCATCAAAAATAAAGTACTGGGGAGGGGGGAAGGGAGAGAGGGGAAAGGGAAGAGAAAATCATAACTCTGGGTAAATAAGATGGCAGGGAATACAGATATAGTTATTTTAACTGTGAATGTGAATGGGATGAACTCTCCCATAAAACAAAAGCGGGTAGCAGACTGGATTAAAAGCCAGAATCCTACAATATGTTGTTTACAAGAAACACATCTAAAACATAGAGATACATACAGAGTGAAGGTAAAGGGCTGGAGCAGAATCTTCTATGCTTCAGGTGAACAAAGAAAGGCAGGGGTAGCAATCCTTATCTTGGATCAAGTAAAAACAAAAATAGATGCAATTAAAAGAGATAAGGAAGGAAAGTATATTTTACTAAAGGGTACCATAGACAATGAAGCAGTATCAATACTAAACATATATGCACCAAGTGGTATAGCATCCAAATTCCTAGAGGAGAAACTAACAGAGATGCAAGGAGAAATAGACAGTAATACTATACTAGTGGGGGATCTCAACCTTGCTCTCTCAGAATCAGATAAATCAAATCACAAAATCAATAAGAAATGTTAGGGAGATAAACAAAAGGCTAGAAAAGTTAGGTATGATAGATCTATGGAGGAAATTGAATGGTGATAGAAGGGAGTATACTTTTTTCTCAGGGGTTCATGGAACTTATACGAAAATTGATCATGTGTTAGGGCATAAAAACCTCAAAATCAAATGCAGAAAAGTAGAAATAGTAAATGCATCCTTTTCAGATCATGATGCAATAAAACTCACCTGTAATATAAGGCCAGGAGAAAATAGACCACAAGTTAATTGGAAATTAAATAATCTAATCCTGAAGAATGAATGGGTGAAAGAGCAAATCATAGACACAATCGATAATTTCATCCAGGAGAATTACAATAATGAGACAACATACCAAAATTTGTGGGACATGGCTAAAGTGGTTATAAGGGGTAATTTTATATCTCTAGATGCTTACTTGCATAAAACAGAGAAAGAGAAGATCAATGAACTGGGCTTAAAATTTAAAAAGCTAGAAAAAGACCAAATTAAAAACCCTCAATTAAATACCAAATTGGAAATTCTGAAAATCAAAGGGGAGATCAATAAAATTGAAAATAAGAAAACTATCGAATTAACAAATAAAACTAAGAGTTGATTTTATGAAAAAACCAACAAAATAGATAAGCCTTTAGTTAATTTGATTAGAAAAAGGAAATAGGAAAATCCAATTGTTAGTCTCAAAAATGATAAGGGAGACCGTTCCTCCAATGAATAGGAAATTAGAGTAATAATTAGGAGTTTCTTTGCCCAACTTTATGCCAATAAATTTAATAATGTAAACGAAATGGAGGAATATTTACAAAAATATAGATTGCCTAGGTTAACAGAAGAGGAAATAAATTATTTAAATAGCCCCTTTTTGGAAAAAGAAATAGAACAAGTTATTAATCAACTCCCTAAGAAAAAATCTCCAGGGTCAGATGGATTTACATGTGAATTTTACCAAACATTCAAAGAACAATTAATCCCAATACTATATAGACTATTTGAAAAAATAGGGACAGAAGGTGTACTACCAAATTCCTTCTATGACACAGATATGGTGCTCATAGCTAAACGAGGTAGGGAGAAAACTGAGAAAGAAAACTATAGACCCATTTCCCTAATGAATATTGATGCAAAAATTTTAAATAAGATTTTAGCAACTAGATTACAGAAAGTTATCCCTAGGATAATACACTATGACCAAGTAGGATTTATAACAGGAATGCACGGCTGGTTCAATATTAGGAAAACTATTAGCATAATCAATTATATTAATAACCAAATTAACAAAAAACATTTGATTATCTCAATAGATGCAGAAAAAGCCTTTGATAAAATCCAACACCTATTCCTATTAAAAACACTGGAGAGTATAGGAATAAATGGGCTTTTCCTTAAAATGATTAGTGTTATCTACTTAAAACCTTCAGCAAGCATCATATGTAATGGAGTCAAACTGGAACAATTCCCAATAAGATCAGGAGTGAAACAAGGCTGCCCTCTATCACCATTATTATTTAATATTTTCTTAGAAATGTTAGCTTTGGCATTAAGAGAAGAAAAAGAGATTAAAGGAATTAGAACAGGTAATGAGGAAACCAAATTATCAATCTTTGCAGATGACATGATGATATACGTAGAGAACCCTAAAGGCTCAACTAAAAAACTACTAGAAACAATTCACAACTTTAGCAAAGTTGCAGGATACAAAATAAATCCACATAAATCATCAGCATTTTTATATATTACCAATAAAGTTCAGCTGCAAGAGATACAAAAAGAAATTCCATTCAAAATAACTGTTGATAGTATAAAATATTTGGGAATTTATCTTCCAAGGGAAAGTCAGGAACTATATGAACTAAACTACAAAACACTTTCCACACAAATAAAATCAGACCTAGTCAATTGGAAAAACTTAAAATGCTCATGGGTAGGCCGAGTGAATATAATAAAAATGACAATACTACCCAAACTAATTTACTTATTTAGTGCCATACCAATCAAACTCCCAAGAAACTATCTTACAGATCTAGAAAAAATAGTAGCAAAGTTCATTTGGAAGAACAAAAGGTTAAGAATTTCAAGGGGATTAATGAAAAAAAAAAAGGCTGACGATGGTGGACTTGCTGTACCAGATCTAAAACTATATTACAAAGCAGCGGTCATCAAAACCATTTGGTACTAGCTAAGAAATAGAGTAGTTGATCAGTGGAATAGGATAGTATCACAAGACAAACTAGGCAATAACTACAGCAATTTAGTCTTTGATAAACCCAAAGACCCCAGCTTTTGGGATAAATACTCACTATTTGACAAAAACTGCTGGGAAAATTGGAAACTAGTGTGGAAGAAATTAAGGCTTGACCCACACCTAACACCACATACCAAGGTAAGATCTAAATGGGTTCATGATCTGGGTATAAAGAGTGATACTATAAGTAAATTAGAGGAACGTAATATAATTTACCTCTCAGACCTATGGAGATGGAATAAATTTATGTCCAAAAAGAACTGGAACTCTTAATTGAAAACCAGATAGATAACTTTGACTATATTAAGTTAAAAAGTTTTTGTACAAATAAAACCAATGCAGACAAGATTAGGAGGGAAGCAATAAATTGGGAAATCATCTTTACATTTAAGGGTTCTGATAAAGGTCTCATCACTAAAATATATAGAGAATTGTCTCATATTTATAAAAATTCAAGCCATTCTCCAATCAGTAAATTGTCAAAGGATATGAACAGACAATTTTCAGAGGATGAAATTAAAACTATTTATAGTCATATGAAAAGGTGCTCCAAATCACTATTGATCAGAGAAATGCAAATCAAGACAACCCTGAGGTACCACTACACACCTGTCATTTATTGGCTAAAATGACAGGAAAAGTTAATGATGAATGTTGGAGGGGATGTGGGAGGGCTGGGACACTGATGCATTGTTGATGGAGCTGTGAACGGATACAGCCATTCTGGAGAGCAATTTGGAGCTATGCTCAAAAATTTATCAAACTCTGCATACCCTTTGACCCAGCAGCATTTCTATTGGGCTTATATCCCAAAGAAATCATAAAGGAAGGAAAAGGCCCCACATGTGCAAGAATGTTTGTGGCAGCCCTTTTTGTAGTGGCTAGAAACTGGAAATTGAATAGATGCCCTTCAATTGGAGAATGGCTGAATAAATTATGGTATATGAATATTATGGAATATTATTGTTCTGTAAGAAATGACCAGCAGTTCGATTTCAGAGAGGCCTGGAGAGACTTACATGAACTGATGCTGAGTGAAATGAGCAGAACCAGGAGATCATTATACACGGCAACAACAATACTATATGACGATCAATTCTGATGGACATGGCTCTCATCAACAATGAAATGTTTCAAACCACCTCCAATTGTTCACTGAAGAAAGCCATATACACCCAGAGAGAGGGATGTGAAATGCGGACCACAGCATAACATTCTCATACTCCTTGATTGATGTTTGCTTACATTGTGTTTCCTTTATCTGATATATCGTTTGTGTAGATAAGATTTTTCTTGCACACCAATGATAAGTTTGGAAATATGTATACATATATTCGATTTGCCAATGTTTTAACATAATTTACATGTAGTGGATATCCTGCCATCTAGGGGAGGGGTGGGGTGTTGGGGGGGGGAATTTGTAACAGAAAGCTATGTAAGGGTTAATGTTGAAGAATTACCCACACATATGTTTTGTAAATAATTTTAAAAATTACCTTATATTGATTTTGTACTTATTTATATGTATACATGCATTTCCCTAGGTAAAGTTATTAAGATCCTTGATTGGATACTCTTTTATTTTTTGTCTTTCCAACTGCAATGCCTAGAATAATACTGGGTGCAGTCAGCACTTAACAACATATTTATTTGATTAATTGATGAATTAAAGGTATTTGAGAAAGTACATTGTGCTGTACAAGTAATAAGGGTAGGAATACCAGAACTGCAGTCAGGAAGATCTGAGTTCAGATATGACCTCAGAACACTTCTGAGTTGTGTGACCCTGAATAAATCACTTAACCTGGTTTTGCTTCAGTTTGTTCTTCTATAAAATGAGCAGGAGAAGGAAATGGCAAAGCACTCCAATATCTTTGCCAAGAAAATTCCAAAATAGTTCATGAAGAGTAGGATGTGAGTAATCAATTAAACAATAAGGGAATGTACAGCATAGTAATTACATTTGTAATGAATATCATATTCAGGAGGGTCTTATATTCTAAAGGTGAATTTTGTGATAAGACTCCAAAAATATTTTATAGTTACAGGATTCTCTTATCATATGTGTAAGTTGACTTAATGCTATATTGCCAGTCCGTCATCAAACATTTATTGAGCACCTACTATGTGCCAGACACTGTGCTAATTACTAGGGATTTTTTAAAAGTACAAGATATTCTCTGTTTTTAAGAAGTTCACAGTCTAGTGGGGAAGACAATATTCAAATAAGTATGCATAGGGAAGCTATATGCAATATAAACTGGAAATAATCAGCAGGGGGAAGACACTGAAATTAAGAGAAAGACTGTCCAGTCTTCCTGTAGAATGTTAAGGGTTTATATAAAAAAAAGCAACAAAAATATTTTCCTTCATGAAATTATACAAATCAATCCATCCATCTGTCTGTCTGTCTCTCTACTTACCTGTTTTCAAGATTGTTTAAAATGTCTTCATCTGACTGTCCCTTCAATGTATTCTTCTTTGAAGACTATTCATTAATTCCAAGCCACTAAATTTTCCATCTTCAATAAAACAGGCTTCCTCTGGAGAGGGAAAAGGAAGGGAGGGAGAGGAAAAAGGAAGGAATATAGAAAGTGAGAGAGAAAGGAATGAAGGGAAGGAAGGAGGTAGGAAAGGAAGGATAAAGGGAAGAAGGGAGGGAGAGAGAAAAAGGAAGGAAGAGAGCAAAATAGAGAAGGAGGAAGGGATGGAGGGAGGGACAAAGGAAGAAAGAAAGAAAGGGGAGGTGGAAGGAAAGAAGGAAGGCAGGAAGGAGGAAAGGGAGGGAAGGCAGGAAAGGGTAGGAGAAAGAGAATGAGGAGGGGAGGGAGGGAAAGGAAGGAGTAGGAAGCAGGGAGAGAATGAAAAAAAAATACCTTTCTAAATTGAAGTTGTGATGAGCTGGAAATTAATCTAAGGGAAACTGGTGACCAGGGACCTAAAGCTAAAATTGGGTAACATTTAAGATAACAAATATTTAATCATAAATTATTGCAATAGAGTTATCATACGTTCTAATTTGTGGTTTCATCATTGTATAGTACTCCTGGCAAGTTCGCAACATGTCATCTTAGAGTACTTCCTAGAATAATAAAATGTTCTGTCAATATGTTACAATATTATAAGAGTAAATCACTTGAGTAACCATGTTCACACAGCTATAGAATATCATAAAAATAGAACCCAATTTTTTCTAACTCCTTAGCTGCCTCTCTTCCATATGATCTCTATTTTGCATCAGCTCCTGAGCTAGGGTATTGAACTTCTGTGGGAATATTTTGTGCTTTCTAGTGAAAAAGAAAACTTCCTTGTTTTCTCCAATTATTTGATCAGATGAATAAGTGATTCTCTCCTATCTAAACTAACATTTTTAGTCAGTTAGAAAGAAGATATTTTTGATTACAACTGCACTGCAATAAGCAAGCATGCATAAACATTTGTTGTTTATGAAGATGATAACGCAGTTTTAATTGGACCCCAGTCTTATGAGACAGGCAAAATATACCCTTTATCTCAAATAAAGCTAAAATGCACTAAAAACAGGATATTATGATCCCCTTTACTGTTTTACTTAGAATTTTTTACAATCCCTAGCAGACATGTTTATTGCACTTATTGACTAAATAATTACAAAAAAAATTTAGAATTCCTCTCAGGTTGCCTCATATTTTCTTGATATACTTATAACTGTGAGGTAAAGTAGAATAAGAATATAAAAAATATTCTAGTTCATTTTCATAAATAGCTTTAAGATTTAATGTGAAATAAACTTAATTTGAAAAGTGATCTCAAATCACTTCTCTTGCATGAGCCAACTTCACATATATTCTATTCACATTTGTTATTCTGGAGATGTAGAGGATTGTACATAATATGCACTGATGGGCTGATATTCAGAAGCCCTTTGGGAGCAAATGTAAGAACATACATATATGTGTTTAAGAGAAATTTCTTCAGAGGTAGTATTCTGAAAATCCTGTGTGCTCACAGTTCTCCTCTAAGTATCTCCTGTCATAAGGGAAATCTAAGGAACTAAGAAAAAAGGGAAATGCATGAAAATGTGTGTATGTATGTGTGTGTATGTGTGCCTATGTGTACTGTAGTAGAAAGATCACTAATGATGTTTTAAAAGACTTTGGCTTAATCATACATTATATATGTGAACTGGACAAGTTATTTAATCTATATGAGTCTCAGCTTCTTTTTTCTGTGAAGTGGGCATAAAAGTATTTGGGCAAGCTATTACATGAGATTCTCATGAGAAATGCACATTTTAAACCCCAAAGAACTATATAAATGTGAATTATTAATGTAAGAGGAAATACAAGCCTTTGTAGATTCTTCAAAGCTCCTTTTCAGAAGAGATCCATAAATCAAAACTGATCACTATATACTTTTAGCAAATATTCCTTTTCTGAAAAAATTTGACATCTAAATTAGTAAGAAAAAAACATTGAAAAGTCAACTAATGGCACCAATTTGCTATAAGAAATTATATAAAACTGTAAAGATTCAAAGATTTTTTAAAAAAATAAATGTTTTATTGATGTTTTTTGAAATATCACTGCCACTTCCTAGTCACTTCAAAGCAGCGTAATCTTCCTTGTAAAAAAAGTATAGGTAAACAAGATAAATCAAATTCTGTATCTATAGTCCAATAATTCTCTTCCAAAAGAAAAGGGACATATTCTGTTAACAATCCACTAAAGTCAAAATTAGTTATTGTGTTAATCTGAAGTCTTTTGATGTTATTTTATGTAATTGTGGAAATTGTTCTCTTGATTCTGACCACTTTACTCTGTATCAAGTCATACAAGTCTTCTCAAGTTTCCTTTAATTCTTCATAAAATCATTTTTATGGTAAAATAAGTTCTGTCATACTCATATTTTATTTTTTCTTCAGTCAATGGTCACCCAATTTGTTTCTAGGTCATTAAAAAAAAAACTGCTACAAATAGTTTTAAATACACACATACACTCACCTTTCTTCATTCTTTATCTGAGAGTATGTGTTCTGTAGTGATATTTATATGTCAAAAAGTATACAAGGTAGGGGCAGCTAGGTGGCGCAGTGGATAGAGCACCAGCCCTGAAGTCAGGAGGACCTGAGTTCAAATCTGGTCTCAGACACTTAACATTCCCTAGCTGTGTGACCCTGGGCAAGTCACTTAATCCCAATTGCCTCAGCAAAAAAGCAAAAAAAAAAAAAAAAAAAAAAAAAGTATACAAGGTTAATTGGATTTTTAAGTAAAATCCATTTTCTTTCTTCCTTTCTTTTTACTAGAATATTCCCTAAATAGGACATTAGTGTACCAATATTCCTATGTCTTTTGAATATTGGCCACTTGCATATTTTATCATTTTTGCTAATCAAATGTCTACAAATTAAAAACAATTATTTAAATTTATATTCTTGTTATGATTAATGATTTAGAGTATTCATTCCTATGGCTATTGACAGTTTATATTTCTTCTCTGAAAAATTTTCTATTTATATATATGGACAACTTACATACTGGAAAAGTATCCTAATATTTTGAAAAATTGCCTTTTATTCTTGTATATCCTCAATTAGTCCCTTGTTTTGTCTCATCACCCAACTGAAATAGCCATCTAAAATCCCACCAATGATCCCTTAATTGCCAAATATGTTTTTCTCAATTTTTATCATCTTGATCTTTCCAGAGTATTTGACATTGTTGACCATCCACTTCTTCTGGATATACTCCTCTTTGTGTTGTAGTAACACTATTCATTCTTGCACTTTCCCATCAGTATCCTCTGCTGGATCATCATTCTTATTCCATCAACTAATTATGGGTTATAATCTAAGACTATTATAGGCATTCTTATCTCAGTCTTCTCTTTCTACTCTCTTTTGGGGACTTTCTTGTTTTTCACGAATTCAGTTATTATCTTTATGAAACTTACTCTTTATCTTTTCCCTAAATCCACCCTTTCCATTTGAGCTTCTTTTTTGAAGGCACCATTATAATTACAGCCATTTAGTATCATATCTCTGGAGGGACTGTCAATTCCTCATTAAGTCCTCAACATAGCCAACAAATTGATACCTTATTACCTATATTTATAGCACGTCCCCATTTTTCCATTCATGCCAACTCAAAAATCTTCATCACTTCAAGTCTATATCATTGTAATAACTAATTGACCCCACGAACTCTATTCTCTTCACACGCCAATACATCCTTTACACAGCAAAATTCACACCAGTAAAGCATTTTTCTGACTATGTCATTTGCCAGATCAATAAACTCAAGGGACTCCCTATTGTAGCTAATGTCAAATAAAAACTCCTCTTTTTAGCATTCCCAGTGTTTGTGACTTACATTTCTAGGCTAATATTATTTTTCATACTATATTATAAAAAATTTAGCTGTTATTTATTCATAACATTTTACCTCTCATTTCTGTAGCTTTGCATGAGTTTTCTCCCTTATTTTAAATGTACTCCCTTCTGATCTTTATCTCTTAATTATTCAAGTCAATAACTTGATATTTTGTTGTTTTGCTTTCTACCCCTGCCTCCTTAAGGATTACTTTAATGTAGGTTCATTTTGTTGATCACCTGTTTTTGATATTTTGTGTAAAAGGAGTGTGACAACTTTCATGTCAGTATTTTTACTAGAAACCTCTGAAGGTAACACTTTTTTTGAAATTCACTTCCACTTTGGGATCAAGTAAGATATGTAAGATATTTATCCACATTCAGAGAGAAGAAGTACTTTACTCTCTATTAGAAGATTCAATCTTAATGCCAGAGCCCCAGAAAGCCATTCTCAATACATTACCCTTGGAACACAAAGAGATGAATGTACCTTAGGAGAAAGATTGCTTAATGTTGCTAAAGAATCTTGGAAGAGGGGCAAAATGTGACATAATTGACTTTTAGGTACTGTTAAATTAGTAATGCTATTTATAAGTCCTTCACTACTATCATTGATTGTAATCCAGATTTAATCACCTTTATGAAAGTCTATTTGCTAAACAGAAATAGCAAGGCAAGTGAAAATAAACATTCCCCATAACAGAATCAAATTCTTTCTTTATATACACCAGGTATATGGGGAGAGTGAGTTCAAATTGAAAGTATGTAAGTGGCCAGAAGGTAAATTCACCATCCCTTCTCACTGAAAGTCCCTCAATGAAGTTGAATGAGTTTTGTGTGATGGCATTAATTGGAGTGGGGCATAGTTTCTACCTTGCCCTTATATGGTTTACATGGAATATCAGAGCACATAGCAAATTTTCCATATTATTTTTCATTGATATCTTAAATCAATAAAAAATCTATCACTGAGTCCACCAACAAGTATTTATTATATGACTTCTATATGCAGGGCCCTGTCATAAGTCCTAGTGATGCAAAGGAGAATCAGATATTGCCTATTTTCCCTGAGCAAACCTTAAAATATGACTACAAACACATAAACATAAAGCTAGAAATAACACTTCAGAGTACATAGGCCAAATGTCAAATGCATTTTCATAAACTTTTCTAATACATCTTTTCCACTAGTTTGATAAATAAGAGTCTCATTCTCTGAGATCATTACATCAATGATAGACCAAGGATGAAAAGAAGTCATGGGCATTAACCTAAAAAAGCTGACAGGTGAATTAAGGAAGCTGTGCCAGATCTAAAAAGATGAGTCACCTGATAAAAAGGTTTAGGTTCTCTGCCTTCTATTTGCAAAGAAGCATCCTGAGTTGCAGATTTCAGAAGTCAGTCACCTTTTATGCTGCATTATTTTTCATTTGCATTAAAAAAGAAAAAAGGGAGTCTTACAGAGAATTCCATTAAATTATCGTCTTCAAAGACCCATTAATAACCATATCCTTTCTAATTAAATAAGTTCTTATTTAAATATACAGTTGTGTTTGATATTTTTTCTGGAAACTTAAGTACACATTTGACATTCAAATATCCCAATACTTTTTGTCTAGACACTCACAGAAAGAGCAAAAAGGTCATTTAGTCAATAGATACCACTAGATAAATATTGAATGCAAGGGCAAGAAGACCTTTTTAAGGACTATGGAGATCAATATGTTAAAAGACAACATTAGTATATTTCTAGAAATAGAAACATTAATGAAAATTGAATTTTGAACATTATAAAGTTATGTAAACACTGGGCTTTTTTTTTCTTTATGTGTGTTAGATCCAGTTTCTTTTTTTATGATTCCAAAGCTTTGGGAAACAGACGTGTCTACAAACTAGGTTCTTGAAATGTGCATTTTAAATTGTTCTAATGCTTAGAGTTATCAGTCTTCTTTTATGATAGTTTATAATAGAATAGCTTCCTTTTTGAACTCAACTCACTGGTTCAGGGCAAGATTAACAGAATAATTTCTCAGAAAGCAGGGTCTGACTTGGCAATCTTACTCATTAACATAATAATATATACATATATATGTATAATTATATATATATATCATATAATATATAATATAATTAATATAATATAATATTGGAAGTCTGTGACTTCCTTATGTCAGAAGAGCTCACAATGGTAAGAGAAGCAGAAATTGTATGGGACACAAAGTGGGAATTGTGACAGTAATCCAGAGATTAAAAAGACCATTTCAGACAGAATATTTACTCACATTGGGGCATTGGTTCAAAAAAAGAACTGAGAACTAAAGGGAAAAAAAGAACAGTCCTAACATCTATGGGCAGCCAATTTCATTCATATAAACTAAAACAAATTTTAAGAATAATTCTACTAGTTAGAAGGTGTAACATAGAAAAAAAAGGGAAATCACAGATAATCTTGGGAAGGCCATCAACTTTGTCACCATTGGTGCTCTTGATTCAATGAAATTCAAAAAAACAAATATTTGTTAGTCAACCATGTATAGGGAGCAATTTTAAGATGAAAATGATTATTCCTCTTAAGGAGACTGAAATCTATTGAGATGAGATTATGACATATTTACATGTACATTATTAATACATAGACAAGATAGAGTATAATAGGGGTAAAAGGAAGTTAAATTGTTCTAAGCAGAATTGTAAGAAGAATCTTACATCTTAAAATTGTGTTTCAAACTGAAAGGAAGCTTTTTGTGGAGCTTTTCTGGTACTTTTCCAACCTGCTGCTGTTGTCCTGCAGTATCATTTGGGGCACTTCTAATGTAACTCCAAGGAACATTGTTGTGAAAGTTCAAAACTACAATCTTAAGAAAAAATTACTGCAAGGTTCCAGACAAAAACAATTCAAATATTAAGGAGAAGCAGTCAGGATTACCCAGGATCTGTTCACTTCTACAATAAGGATCAGAAGTCCTGGAATATCATATTCAAGAAGGCAAAGGATTATTTAGGATTACAGCTAATAATTACCTATCCAGCAAAATTCAGCATCATCTTTCAGGGAAGGCAATGGAGTTTCAATGAAGTAAGAGACTTTCAATCATTTCTATTGAAAAAACAAGAATTAAACAGAAAATTTAATCTATAAATACAAGACTCAAGAGAAGCATAGAAAGTTAAGTAGGGGGGAAATATATATTATTTAAAGGCTAAACTGTTTACATCCCTACATAGAAAAATAATATCTGTACTTCTTGAGAACTGGATCTGTTCTCAAACTGGGGCAAACAGAAGGAAGGCATCATAGGGACTGAGGGTGTGGTTGTGAAAGGACTCTGCTTTGATGACATCAAAGAAAAAGACATTAAAGGGTGGAAAAAGGTCTGTGCTGGAAAAATAGAAAAAAGGAGATAGAATTACCATCTTTACAATACAGATGAACCAATTAATATTAATTAGCATTTAGTGAGGGATATTTATTCAAAATCTCCCAAACCTACATAATTCTTCCTATTACACACTTCTATTTTGTGTAGAGAATGGGTTCAAATTTACAGTGGCTTCCACATAATATTTCCCCACCAATTTCATTTTGGGTGTGGAAATTTCTCTCTTGCCTATAGTTTACAATATTCTAGCATCCAGGAAGTTTAGCTTCTGAGTTGGGTCAAATGCATCTTCAAAGTTGACTCTTCACCAGATCTGATGACTGATGCTATGAACTTTAATAACTGAGGGGAAGGTTGGTGACCCGTCCAAATTTTTTGAAACTCACGAAGGTATAGCCTAGTCTCTTCAGTTTCTAACACTCATTATCCTAACAACAAGAAAGAATAACCACGCCAGAAAAATAAGTAACAAAGATACCATGCATGGACAGAGCCATGGCAGTCTGGTGAGAAGAGAAGGCAACTGGTAGCAGGAACCAGACAAGTATACTTCTACCACTACTAACTCCTTCCCAGCCTAAAGACTTAAAGTATTTCTTACTACCAGAGATGAGAAAGGAAGACATCCACTCAAGTCTTTTTTAGCTTTTCCATATGACTATACAGTAAGCTTCCAGGAAACAATTAGAATATACAAGATCTCCCATTTCATCCAGGACCATCTCCAATCATCTTGATTTATATCTTGCCACTGGACCCAAATGACTCTGGAGGGGAAAACAAGAGAGGTGACCTTCTGCAGCCCTCCCTCACTGAAATCCAATTCACTTGCATGCCATGGCATCATCTCCCTGATGTCATGGTCCTCTTCACAACAACTCTAGGAGAGAAAAGGCCCTTCCTTTCTTCATTTTCAGAATCTCTGGGTCCTTACAAAGATATGAAGCATGCAGAGAACTTTGCTACAGGAACATGGCTCTCATTCATATGTCCTCTCTTTACATAATGCATATGGCAAGATATGGGTTTTGTTGTTATTCAGTAGTTATTCAGTCCTATCCAAACTGTTATGATCCCTTTTGGGATTTTCTTGGGAAAGATACTGGGGTAGTTGGTCATTTCCTTTTCCAGCTCATTTTACAAATGAGGGAACTGAGGCAAACAGGATGAAGTTATTCACCCAGGGTCATACAGCTAAGAAATGTTTGAGGCCAGATTTGAACTCATGAAGATAAGTCTTTCAGACTCCAGCCTTGGCACTTTATCCACTGTACCATCCAGCTGCCTACTTCACATGTTAGCATCATGTAATAGAAGGAGTACTAGATACCAATATAGAAACCTGCATGTTTATCTAGCAATCAGCTCATTTAATTTGATTTTTAATTACATGATTACTTGGGAAAGGCGATTTTATAGAGGTAAGACCAGTACCACAGTATCTAAAGATGTGGAATGCAATTAAATTTCCTATTGATTCTAGGTAATTACAGATGACTTGCTCAGGGTTACACACCTAAGTAACTATTAGATGCTGACTGAACTTATTTTTTCTTGACTCTGGGTCTAGTGTTCTATCCCCTGTATCACCTAGCTGCTCAAGAGAGAATTAATTATCTGAAAACTGACATCATAAGGAGGACATAAAAATATGTCATGAAATATGAGGTGAAGTTGTCATTAGGTTAGGGGAATGGTTATACAAGTCAGTTCAGAATAAAAAGAATAGAATATCTTGAATGAGGCAAAGAATTAGCACAAAAGAGTCCTGAACTACAGAATAACCTAAATTTGACGTCACATTTCCTGTCACACACCCAATCAACCATCAAGCTCAGCTATTTGTTTTACCAGGTTCTGGTAGCTTTAAGAGGGGGTAGCTTTAAGAGATTAGCCTGAAGGTGATTTATCTTCAGAAGGCTTTAGCATTGTGCTGTACTTACCTTCCTATTAGGTTTGTTCTTTCCTTAAGGAACAGTTTCTTTAATGAACAATGAAGAAGAGGAATAAGATATTGTAATACCAGTTATTGAGTACTTTGAGCTCCCAGAGACTTCCTTGATTAATATACCACAATATCTTCAATGTAAATCTTAAATAATTTTTAACACCTCACAACATAATTTTGGTTCCTCCTTTAGTACTAAAGCTTCCATGTGTTAGGACCACCATAACTTAAAGATTTCTAATGTCAGTTCAACTCAACAAATGGTCACTGAGTAAGTACTTTCTCTATGAAATATAGTATTCTAGGTTCTATTTGGATAGGAAGTTATATAATCCCTGCCTTCAAGGAGTTGAAAATCTAGCATATTGGCCTGGGGTGATTGAGAGTGCAATGCAAATATATTCCCCAATCACTATAGCAAAAGTTAGGAAGGACAAGGGCCAGGTAGATGGTATAGTGGACAGAGTGCTGGACTTGGAGTCAGGAAGACTCATCTTCCTGAGTTCAAATCTGGCCTCACACACTTCACAGCTGTGTGACCCTTGGCAAATTCCTTGACACTGTTTTCCTTGATTTTATAATCTGTAAATGAGTTAGAGAAGAAAATGGCAAACCATTCCAGTATTTTGCCAAGAAAAACCCCAAATAAGGTCACAGAGTCAGATATGACAAAAATTAACTAAACAACAGCAGGAGAATATAAATGGAAAAAAAAACAACAAAAAACTTCTTACTTACAAGATGAGAGTCATTGAACTAAATGGTAGGGCTACAAATATAAAATTGATAGTCTCTCCCTTCAAGAAGCATTTGATTGAGATTCCCTTTTTAGAACCAATTGCAATATTGATTTGGTTACTATATCCAGAACCAGAAGTAGGAAGAGGAAGAAAATGTGCATGGTGCAAGGACAAATGACAAGTCTATTGGGGTCAAACCCATCTCCCAATCTTATAATCTTTGTCAAGATTTTTGACAGTTTATTAGTAACTTTATGCCTTTAAGTTTCCCCAAAAGTTTTAGGTCACTTATAAAAATGATCTCTGCATACTTATACAAAACCATTTAACTATTCTTCAGAATATTTATCTTAATCAATTCTTCATTTCATGATCATTGTATGTATTTGAAGACCCACAAGCATAAATTCTTTGATTTTAGTTTTGCTGATTATTCTACTTGTGATTTCTGAGAAGAAAAACCTGTATCTTTTCCATCTATCACCTTTTGAAATTTTTAATTACAAGTTTTATTTAACAAGTAAATAAAACAAAGAAATCAGGAATAAGGAATGATTGGCTTCTTACATTTTTTTTTCTCTTTGTTGAATCTGTTCTTTTCTTTGAAGAAGTAATATAACCTTTTTTCTTTGCCTTGTCTAATTCATGAATATAGCAGCATTATTTGTTATATTTCTGTCACAATCCTAGTAAAAATTCAATTGCTTTCAAATACCCACAGATATGTCCTCTTGCAGTGTCCTTTTAATTTCAAAACTAAAAGCTTAGCTAATTTTTTTTGATAAATTAAGATCATTAATACAATCATTTAAGTCTGCTTGAGATATTAATGAGGAACACAGGGCAGACAGGTTATTTCAAATAGGAACTTATTACCTCTTTAGTTTCTTCTGTCATATTGAAGTTCATATAAATATAAAGAGATACACATTATACTTATATATATACATATTTCACATATGTGTATAGATATCTGTGTGTGCATGTGTGTATATTGTGTTCCTATGCATGTATATATGTAGGTGTTTATGTCTCTCTCCATCACAAGACCACTGGAACTGGCCTGATTCACTTCATTGTTAAAAAAAAAAGCCTCATCCAGATTAGAGAGAAATAAAATGATAACTTTGAATTCATCACCAAAAAATGAATATAAATACCAAGATCTTCCTATGTAGCAAATTCCAATCTATTTTTTTCTTGTCTTATCAAACAGTGGGAGCTAGGGAAGAGGTGTGAAGTATGGGAAGTGGGCCAGAAACAACTCATAACTGAAAATGAAATAAAATTGAATTGATAATAGTGAGTTCCAGAGCTTTTAGCCCACAGAGAGTAAGAAGATCAGACAACTAATCAGAAAGACATTACAGAGGTCCCTTTACTGACACTGGGTACAGAACCACATTGTATTGCCCATACTCAGACTAAGTCACAATTTCAAGGCAAGGAGGAGCACTAACATACCAGACCTGGAAGAAGAATAGTGAAGATCTTGGTCACAATTCCAGGGTAGAAAACAGTGTTTGTGATCTCTCACAGAGCATAAGCCAGAAAAATAGTAAATATAAGTCTACTTAGATCACATCATTTAGAAGAACTAAAAACTTACAAACCCCCAGAACTAGTTATGAAAATAGGGACACACACAAAACCACACAACCCTCAAAGTTGGTACAGTGCTTCCATGCACCCCAGAAAAGAACCCAACTTTAATATAAAGTTATAGGTCATAAAATAGGTTGGAAAAATGAGCAAAAAGGAAAAAAAGAACAACCTGACCAAAGTTATTATTGTTACAGGAAAGAATAAAACACAAACTCAGATGATAACAAAGTCAAAAAATTTCCATCCAAACTTCTAAAGGAGACAAATAGGTCATTCACTCTACCAATTCCAATGTTTTGCTGTTCTCATCATGAAGAAGTGTCTTTGCTTGGTCCAAAAATTTCTCCATTTTGAAGTAAGAGTAGTTTTATGCTTTTGTCAGTGGTGTTGGTGAATATTTTATACTCACCACTGCTTGCAAAATAATCCATTGTATATTTTAAGATCATTAACACAGACTTATTTTCTTTAGGCTAAAGAATTTCAGCTTCTGTAAGCCTTACTTATGGATGATGTTTTTAATGCATTATTAGCACTCTGGTATTCTTTTAGTCTACCTCTAAATTCTCTTTAGGGTATATACATAAGAACATGGATTTAGAGCTGGAAGTTACTTCAGGGACCATCAGGTCCAAACCCCTCAGTTTAAAAAAAGATGAAATTGAGGCACAAAAAGGTTGAGTAATTTGCTCAGAGTTATACAAGTAATCAATTTCTGAGGTGGAATTTAAATGTCTCTCTGATCCTTTCCAATGTCCCGTGCTGCAACTTGTTCACCTGCAGACTCCCCTATATTTAATTGTGTTCTTGAAGAGGTCAATAAAGAGGAAAGTTTTCCTATCCATAGGATGGCCTTCTGCAATAGTTCCCATGGTTACTAAGTAGAGAGTAGACTTTAGAATTGAAAAAACATTCTGATTTTATTGACACAAACTGATGGTGTGATTCTGAACAAATCACTTTATTTCTTTAGCATCTTTAGACAATTTCACAATTACAAGTCAAATACTAATATGTATGTACACACATATATATAGTTATACTTTATCATATTCTTTCCATCATGATTTTCTATATATCTACATATGTATTCTTCTCCTTGTTGAGATGCAAGGTGTTTGAGCAACTTCATTTCTTGCACTTATATTTCCATCTCTTAGCAAAATGCACAACACATACTAGGTGTTTAAGAAATGACCATTGATTGACTGACAAGCTGCAGAATAAGTGCTGATTTCCACTGGGATATAGATTTCCATTTTGGGAGTAAACCTACACTAATGAAGATACAAGCTTAATTCTAAGTCCCAAAATAAAGGAAACCAAAAGGGTCTTCTTAAAATATTCATATCTGCAGACTTCATTGATAATCACTGAAATTTGCCATAGTAAATTTCATTTTTAATCCCTTACCCTTACTCTCTTGGGAACATTGTTTTTACTACCTAGTGTTTTATAGTAAAAAATTTCCAGGCACAGATATAAAATTTCAAAAACTGCAATGGAACCAAGGAAATGTGAAGGATCAAAAAATAGAGTAATAAGTTTATTAAATAAAGTAAAATAAAGATCAGAAGCTGGGGGAGATTAGAGCAAGGAGATATCTGGTGAGCTGAATTTTTAAAACCTGTAGTAAGTGATAAGGGAAGGGAAAGGAAGGGATAGATTCCTAGATGGAGTTATGAGACGGGTTAAAATATTAAATTTCTCATTCACTAATTATCCAAAAAAACAAAACAAAAAAACCTGAATGTTTAGGACAAACACCTAAGGGCAGACATTCTATATTAAGTCACATTTGAAAAGACTCATTGGAGTGTATGGGGTATTAAGGGAGGGCTAACACCTCTGGTGTGAGGGCTTGCTGAGACCCTTTCATGGCTGCTCTTTCACCTTTAGAGTCCAAACAGCCACCCAAGTCTCACCTGGGCAGATGAACACAATTGTTTCCAAAGACCATGGAGGCAGCTGAGGCAGAACTTGTGAAGCATTTAGAGCTTAGTAAGACATGGAAGTCAAGGTCAACTACTGCATCCCAGGTCATGGCCAGTCATCCTGATTTTGTCTTCCTACTAGATAAAAGAATGAGGCTGACTTTTTGCAATCCTATCCCACTTAAATTCAATTCACAAACAAGTCAAGATATCACCCCCATGGTAAAAACCTTACATATTTATCAAAAAATGAGTTTAACATATATTGGATTGCTTAACATATCAGATTATTTAACATATATTGGAATACTTGCCATCTGGGGGAAGGGCTGGGGAAAGGGGGAAAAATCTGGAACACAAGTTTTGCAAGGGGCAATGTTGAAAAATTATCCATGCCTATGTTTTGAAAATAAAAATAAAATGACAGAAAATAAAAAATAGAGCATTTAAAAAAAGAAAGAAAATGTGCGAGTCCTACCAGTCCAAATATTCTGTGAATAACCAATAAGACTAGAGAAGGAAAGAATTTCTTGTTCTCTTAATGATACCTCTCACAGTATCTGGTTAGGTTTGGTGACCTCTGGAAGGAAAAATCACAGGCACTGGAACATGACTGCCCTCTGGAGAAGAACAATGCAGGACAATGTACCGGTGTGACCTAAGCAAGAGGAAAGCAAGAAATACCATCAGAGCCGCCACAGGAAGGTGTGTGCTCCAGAAAAACCATCTGAGAAGCCGAAACAGATGCCATGAAGAACCTTAAATACTCACTAGAATCAGAATCATCAAAGTTTACATAGCAAATATGGCAATTTTCAAGCAAATGCTCAATATTTACTGTTTATTGTCCAGGTTTTTTTCTACTTTCAGAAAGTACCTATGAAACACATGCAAGCAATTTATATCCACATATTTGTGGATATTCACTTCACTATATTGTATTATGCTATATCATTATCCACTGCTAAGAAGGTTTCGTTAAGCATAATGGAAATTATAAAGCTAAATGAGAATGAAACAGGATATATTAGTCAATGCAAGGATATGAGTTCTGTAGAACTCATTGAGTGATCCATTAAAACACAAATTGCCGAGAAATGATAATGTTCTTTTTGTTACTGCTGCTGTTTATTGCTGAATAGTCAAGAAGGAACTATATTTAAAATATACACACATACACAAGCTCACACACTCCTGTTAAGTTGTGTCCAACTCTTTATGGCTGAATTTGGGATTTTCTTGGGAAAGATACTGGAGTAGTTGGTCATTTCCTTTTCCAGCTCATTTTACAGATGAGGAAACTGAGGCAAACAGGATGAAGTTATTCGTCCAGGGTCACACAGCTAAGAAATGTTTGAGGCTGGATTTAAACTCATGAAGATGAGTCTTTCAGACTCCAGCCTTGGCACTTTATTCACTGTACCATCCAGCTGCCCAGCTCACACGTTAGCATCATTTAATAGAAGGAGTACTAGATATCAATATAGAAACCTGCATGTTTATCTAGCAATCTGCTCATTTAATTTGATTTTTAGTTACATAATTATTTGGGAAAGAGGTTTTTACAGAGGTAAGACCAGTACCACAGCATTTAAAGATGTAGAATGCAATTAAATTTCCTATCGATTCTACATAATTAGAGATGTTTATGTAAGGCTTGACAGGCAAAGTAGGTTGTAGTGTGATGTCACACATACTTTCTATGGTAAATGCTCATTTTTATTTAGGATTTAAATATTTTAATGGTTGAAGTAGAATAATTGATGATATGTGATGATGATGATGATGTTATCTGGCATTTATAGAGATCTTTCAGTTTTGCAGAACACTCTATATACATTTACATACATATATTTGATCTGCTGTATACTTTAGGTAATCTTACTGTAGAAGAGAAATGGGGTCATTTAAAGAAACCAAGGTAACCACACATAGTGTCTCCAAAAATCACAAATTTTAAAACATAAGTAGAAAAGGTGGAAGGAGTTCATTCCATTGCTATGGAGCTCAGAAACATTAAATGAACCTGTATGAATTTTAGAAATGTTAAATCTGAAGAATGAGATGAGGTTTGCAAAAATGCTAAAAATGTGATTGAAATTGTATGTGCATTTAGCTTTTAAATTATGTTCAGAACATAAAATCAAGATAGGTTCAGTTTTTTTATATACATGGTGAAATATTAAGAGAAGAGAAAAAAATAAAATCTGAAATACTTATTACCCATTTAGCTTCTACCTTTTCCACTGAAAACAGTTTTCAACATAACTAGTGTAAAACTAACATTATCAAGAAGGAATTGAAGTCAAGATTGTAGAGAAGACACTAAGAAAGTGTGCTGTGTTGTTTAGTCATTCAGTCATATCCAATTCTTCATGACCCCATGGACCAACTGTCCACAGGGTTTTAGTGGCAAAATGCTAGAGTGGTTTGCAATTTTTTCTCCAATTTTATGCAGGCATCAGTATAGTGACTTCCCCAGGGTCACACAGCTAGTAAGTTTCTGAGTTCAAGTTGAACAATGGTCTTCCTGGCCTTTTAACTTCAGGCCCATTGCCCTTATTCCCTGCATAATCTAGCACCCAAGAAATTATGGTTCTACAATAAATGAGTTCAAATCTGAACTCCAGGTGATGCCCATTTAAAGACATTAGAAAAACATGACTATTTAATCATGAAACAACTCGGTTATTATTGAAAAACACCATGATCAGTCAGAGAAGAGCCAAGAATTAATGCCCTAACTCTAGAAAAGAAGGTCATAGAAATAAGAGACAGAAGAATGCTTAGAAATCAAATTGTCTTACCCCTTTATTTTATAAATGAAAACTCTGAGAACTAGACAAATAACATAATGTAGTCAAGGTTCAGAGCTTTCAGTAAGTGACAGAAGCATGATTTGAAATCAATTTTTTTAACTCTAAATAGAAAAAAAAAGTATTTCAGGAACTATGGACCAGTAAACTTGTGAATTCTCAGCCAAATTTAAAATTGGATGATTAAAGTGGGTCAAGATGTGTTCTTTCCAATCTTTGGGTAATTAGAAAATGTTAAATACCAAGTCCTCTGGTTTGAAGGACATTGCAAGGATAGGACTCTTAGCCTAAGGGTATCTGGGGAGTATCCTGAAGAGAATCCAAATTTTAAAAATTCAAGTATACTGATATTTAAGATTTCTGGATCTTATGGGGAGATAAAACAACTAGCCAAATTCCAAAGCCTTGAAGAAAAAAGGGTGCAGAACAAAATGCTATAGGGACTCTCAAATTCTTTTAGTGAAGCTGAAGACCTCCCATAGGGTTCTCTGAACAAAATTCTATGCATTAACC
This sequence comes from Myrmecobius fasciatus, assembly GCA_023553655.1. Lineage (NCBI taxonomy): Eukaryota > Metazoa > Chordata > Mammalia > Dasyuromorphia > Myrmecobiidae > Myrmecobius > Myrmecobius fasciatus. The sequence goes on along the minus strand of JAJPUD010007394.1, from coordinate 71,410 downwards.
CTGGAATTCTAGGAGGCAACAAACCTAAAGGAAATATGTGAATCTGGTCCTATAGATCAAATAGTACAGTTATATATAGTACCAGGGTGTCAGGAAATGTATCTATGTAAAGATCCTGGGGCAGGAGAAGAATCCTGTAATTTAGGAGTTATAGAGAACTTTCACTATAAAATAAATAGATAAAAGGAGGAAGGAAGAGAGGGAGGGATGGAGGGAAAAGGGAAGAAAGGAAGAAGGGAACTAGAGAGAAAAGGAGAAAGGTAGGGAAGAAAAGAGGGAGAGAGGAAGAAAAGGAAGGAAGAAAAGGAAAGAAGAAAGGAAGGAGGGAAGGAAAGAGAAAGGAATAAAGAAGGAGGAAGGAAGAAAGGAAAAAGGAAAGAAATGAAGGGGAAAGAAAAAAGAGAAAGAAAGGAAAGAAAAAGAAAGAGAGAAAGAAAAAAGAAAAAGAGAAAGAAAGAGAAGCAAGGAGAAAGAAAGAGAAAGACAGCAAGGAAGGAGGGAAAGGAAAAAAGGAAAGAAGGAAGGAATGAAGGAACGAAGGAAGGAAGAGAGAGAAAGAAAAAAAGAAAGAAAAAAGAAAGAAAGAAAAAGAAAAAAATAAGGGAGGAAGAAAGAGAGGGATGGAGGGAAGAAAGGAAGAAGGGAGGAAGAAAGAAAGCAAACAAAACAAAACAAAAGAAAAAACAAAGAAAACAAACTTATGAATAAGACTCCTGAGGTCCAGTGTCATAAATCTTCAGGCTACAGTAGAAAGTGAAGAGTAGACTTAAGACCAGAATTAGGCTAGGCTTCAATGGTTGAAAAAACATAGACTTCTTGAATTGAGGGGATATCTTCTCAGGTTATCTTAGTACTCTGTCCTATTTGCAATGGTTCAAGCAATTTTTTCAATATTATTATGAAATTCTTCCCTTTAAGGCAAGGCTCTATATCCTTGCTAAACTATCCCTTAGAGAAAATATTCCATTTCCTGTCTCTGAACCTTTACAAAAGTTCTCCCTCACACCAAAACAACAACAACAACAACAATAAACAAAACAAAACAAAACTCTTTCTTCTAATTTGTGGCTCTTAAAATCTCTGGTTTCCTTCAATAATCAGTTCAAGTAGAACCTTCTACATGAAATCTTTCCCTAGCTTATGCTTTTCTCTTTCTTATCCCCTTTCCCTCCTCCCTACTATTTTGCTTTTGAAAACCACTTCCCTCAAACAATCCTTCCCCTTTAGAACCCCACCCACCCCTTTTTCCCCCCTTTCCCTCCAGTTTCCTTATAAGTACGTCTATTATTCCCTCTGAGCCAAATCTGATGAGATGGAGATTAACCCAATTCTCATTCCCCTCCCTTTTCTCCCCTCAATCATTATAGGTTTTCTTTGCCTCTACATGTGATGTAATTTCCTTATTTTACCTCCTTTTCCTCTTCTTCCAGTTTTATCCCTTTTCTAACTCTAATTTCTTTTTCAGTTTATCATATCATAATAATCATAAAATCACAATAAACATATAATAATAATAAAATCACAGTAATCATATGATAATCATAAAATCACAGTAATCGTATCATAATCATAATGTAATAATAGATTCATAAAATCAACCCTCATTCTATAAGTATCTATAACATAAATATAGTTCTCAAGAGTTATTTTTTCTTGTTACCTTTTTATGTTTCTCTTGTGTTCTGTGTTAGTAGATCAAATTTTTTGTTCAGTTCTGGTCTTTTCAGTAGAAATAGGTGAAATTCTCCTATATCATTGAATGACCATCTTCTTCCCTGGAAGATAATGCTCATTCTAGCTGGGTAACTTATTCTTGGCTGTAATCCAAGTTCCTTTGCCCTTCGGAATGAATATCTGATTCCAGGCCCTTCGATCCTTCAAAGTAGAAGCTGCTAGGTCCTGTGTGATCCTAATTGTGGCTCCCCAATATTTAAATTGTTTCTTTCTGGCTTCTTGTAATATCTTTTCCTTGGTATGATAGTTCTGGAATTTAGCCACGATATTTCTGGGGGACTTAATTTTTGGGTTTCTTTCAGGAGGTGATCGGTGGATTGTTTCAAGGAGTATTTTGCCTTCTGGGTGTAAAATATCAGGGCAGTTTTCTTTTATGATTTCCTGGAATCTACATGAAATCTTTCTTGATCCCTAATGACTACTCCTGAAATTAGTAGAGAAGCTATCAAGATCCATTATCTTATGGCACTGTGTTGGGAATTATTATTTTTCAGTGTTTCTCTATTTTTCCCCTTTATTCCATTTCTACTAGCACATATGTTGATCCAGCAAAATATCTAGACTCTTGATAACTAGTGTTATACCTAAATCAGCATGATATATTTCATAATTTTAGTCATAGACTAAAAGAATAATTTATATTCATCATGTTCCCAGAGAGAGTAAGTACATCCTCTCAAGTTAAAAAGGTTACAAGTGACATCTCAAGTTGCTATTCTGGGGCATTCTCCCCAGTGTTAACAGCATTTGGGTGAATTTAATCAGTTAATATCAATTAGCTTTTCAAAAGAATAATTCTTGAAAAGATTTAGTAAGAGCAGAATTTACTAACATTTACCCTCAAAACCTAGGACCACACTCTGTGCTCTATCACTCTAATCTCTGAAGAGAGGGGACTCAAAAGCAGCTTTTATAATTGTTTATCTTACCATTTCTGTTCTGAATTCAGCATAACTTATGGATGAATTGCCATAGATTTCTTTTATTTGCTCTTGGGTTAAATGTATAGATTTGGGAGTTATCAGAATTAAATTATGATGAAACTTGTAGGAGCCAATAAGCTCACCAGAACAGTAAACAGAATACGGGAGGATCCAAGGCAGAGTTTAGGGGAACTCTAATAGGACATTGGACATCCAAGGTGTTTGAGAAACAACAATCAGATAGGAAACAAGGGAGAGCAATATAACAGAAACTAAAAACGCACTAAGTGTCTAGTAGAAGAAAGTAATTAACCATGCCAAAAGCTGTCGAAGTAAAGTCAAGAAAGCCCTGAGAAAAAGCCAATGTACTGAGAAGTCAAGAAGTTATTCACAACCATGAAGAGAGCAGTTTGAGTTGAATCATGTATAGCAGTATGTCATCCTCACCCAGGGCTTGTTGGGCAAAGTTCCTAGGAAGCAGGGTCTTCTGAGACCCTGAGAAGAGTCAGATTTTCTTTAGGTATAGAAGACAGAAAAAAGTAGAAAGATCTAGAGACAAAAAGGAGATTCTTTAACACTGGAGAGTGAATTCCAGAGACCAAAGGGAAGGTAGAAGAAAGTATGGCTGGAGGAGGAATGAGATAATTATGGAGGGCAGTCCAGGAAGAGTAGATTTTTGAGTTGATATTAAATAAATTAGTGGAAGTGGAGAATTTCTCCACTATATGATGACAAATGATTATTGTTTTCTAGGCTGTTGTGAAAACTGAACACAGAATCAGTGTGACTCTCAATTATCTCTGACATCAGAAGGCCAAGATGTTTCGTAGTTCTAAGAATCCAGTGATTAAGGAAATATATCTATATATCTATATATAATCTATATCTATATCTATATCTATCTATCTATCTATCTATATGGAAATGTTAGTTCCCTTAATATAGGTTGAACTTACCTTCAAACCATTCTAGAACTTCATCCCAAAATGGAAGGGGATAATGCAGGAGATATTTAGAAGCAACCCTTTATCTCAATGACTTAGGCTGAAATTCATGGTCTCCAGGCCCTTCTTTCCGTCTAACACTATTTCTACAATCCTGTGTTCTAAAATGATTTAAAGCCCCTTCAGAACAAGCATTATGCTGTCTCAGAAGTCTAGAGGCTGAAAAATAAAATAATAATGTCTTTGACACAGGTCCTGAGCTACCCCCAGAAGACTGGAGACTGAGGACTGAAATGGACATGACATCACTCTGGAGATGATACTCTAAATGATTTAAGCTTTTGAAGACTGGACTTTTATGATCTCTATTTTGTAGACAAGTAAAATCAGTCTTTGATATTGAGTGTCTTCCCATATAGCTAGCAAGTGACAGAGACAGGCCTTTAACCAAGTGTGCTTGTGTCTCTTTCTAGCAACAAATGGTTAAATTTCCTCTACTTCATATTTCTGGCTTTTGGTTTTGTTGTAGTGGTGGTTGTTTTTGTTATGTAATTGCTTCTTTTCTATCTCTCTCTCTCTCTCTCTCTCTCTCTCTCTCTCTCTCTCTCTCTCTTTCTCTATTTTTTATTTATTTTATTTTATTTTTGCTGAGGCAATTGAGGTTAAATGACTTGCCCAGGGTCACACAGTAGGAAGTGTTAAGTATCTGAGACCAGATTTAAACTCAGGTCCTCCTGACTTCAGGGCTGGTGCTCTATCCACTGCACCACTTAGCTGCCCCTTTTTTTCCTCCATTTATCAACTCCATTCTTGTACACAGGTGATAAAGTGAAATTTACAAGAAGCCTGCCTCTATAATTTAGTGGAAAACAGACAAAATTCCATTTGTTTCAGACTGTTATTACATAAAATCCTAAAAAAGAGAAATAAATAAAAAAGAGACTCCTACTCAACTTTGAGTCAATTTTGATAGAATGTCATGAAATATCAGTGTCATCAGGGAATTTCCTTAGAGATTTTATTGTCCAAACCCTCTTCATTTTGTTGTTTAGAAAAGTGATATCCAAAAAGATTGTCTAAGGTCACAGAGCTAGTTAGGGACAGAGTCATGACCAGAAATAATTAGAATCCAATATTCTGACTCCTAATGCACATTCAAACCCCATTATATATCCACTTGTTCTCTTCCATATAGAAAGCAATATGCTTTTTATACCAAATAATGGCAGTAATATTACTAGTAATAACAATGATATTAAAACTAATAACAAACATTTATGTAGAAACAAGCACTATACTAAGCACTTTGGAATGATCTCATTTGATCTTTACAACCAAGAGATAAATATTTATGCTTAGGGTCATAACCACTCTGGACCATTATAGTCTTTTGGCCAGCAGAGGATACTTGCATTCTAGTTGGAACCAACTCCATTTCTTTATTTCCAATTATATAAAAAAATAAGTAATGTCTGCTTTGTTCTGATGCTTCTAGGGCACACTTCATTTTCAAACTTTATACTGCTGCTTGGGATGATGAATCAGCAGAAGGGAGAGACAAGAAGTTCCAATATCTTTTATCACTGAATTGCTAAGCTACCGATCAATGTGAGGCCAGTCGACATACTATAATATCTAGTTTAAATCATCACTGGTGAAACTGATGTTAACTGATTATTCAAGCCACCAATGTTATTTTTGCAAAAGTTTGGCTGAGATGAAAGAGGAAATTCTTTCCCTCTCACCTCTGTAAGTAGTTTATTTTTTATTTTGAAGGTCAAATTGGCAGACAATTCTCATATTTGGATCTGCTTCTATTGACTTTATTGCTAAGAAAAATTATTATCAAAAATTTATATTAAGTTCATTGAAATGTTCTGAAATAGGAAAATTTCCCTGTCATTGCTCAAAAAAAATAAAGGGACCAAATACATGCTACTTAAGTTAAAATTTTATGAGGAAAATAACTTCTTTCCTAGGCTATGACTACTCACATAATGGATTAGACTCTTTCGATTAGTATTGTTGGTCAAATCAAATAACCATATAGAGGTGTATGTGCCAGATATGCTTAGAATACACAAGGAAAAGCAATATTTTTGGTTCTTTCCAAGAGGGAGAGTCTAATAGAAAGAATCCTGTGTAGGGGTATATCTTTAGGCAAGCTGGATCCTTTGGAGCACCTTCAGTCCATATCCATAATCACATCCATAACCCAATTTTGTTAGGTGTCCACCTTACTACACAATGTATTAAATATCTTATTTGCATAACATGTATATATATATGTATGTATGTATGTGTGTATGTGTACACACATATATAAAACTCACTTTACCCTCAGAAATATATCAGGTAAGATCATCACTATATACATTTTAGAAATGAGGAAACTGAAGAGAGAGTCTAGAAGATATGTTCAAGGTTACAGAGATTAGCAAATAAGTTAAGTCTCAGGTTTCCTTACTCTTAGGCTATAGCTTTTGGTTCTTTCAATTAGATTACATGCTTATAGATAGTCATCTTCACATTATAGAAAGAACTCAGTCCAATCAGCTTTTGAAAAATGTAAATTAAAAATATTTTCTACTTAAAATATAATCTGTATTAAGAAGGCAGTTTTTAGAGCCCTTGGTTTTATTGAGTAATAACTATAACAAATCTATCTCTGAATCCAAGAGAGAAAAGACTTCCACTAAAAATGCTTCAGAAGCAATACATTTGTTAAATGTATGAGCATCTTAAATAAGGTTCTCAAATAAAGAAATGATTCTTTTGGAAAGATGTTATAGAGAAGATCCTTGCTCAGTTATAGGTTGGTCTTTATGAATTGAAGTCAGTCCCTTCCAACTCCGAGATTCTTTAAGTTTGTAATTATCAGAGTTCTAGAGAACTGAAAAAGACACATTCCTATAAGAAAACAATAATCTTTTCATGAATGTGATTGGTTAAAATTTTTAAAAAGTGACTTAAAACAGTAATATGCTATCTAATATAATGCTATGGAATTACCAATTAAGATCTTATTGATGTATCCTGTAAAACAATGCCTATAATAATTTTTATTCTCCCGGGCTTTAAGGGAGGAACAGTTGGCAGTTACTGTATAGCCTAATGATCTCATCTTCCAACAATAATAATAAAATTATTACTCAGCAACCCTGTAAATGAATACAAATTACTGCAATAAGCTAAAGGTATTCAACCTTATCCTTGTGTAGTCAAGACACTACAGTGTGAATGAAAGGAACTGATAATGGAAAAAAAAGGCATTCCCCCACTTGAACAGAATAATATGCTACTGTGTGTCCCCCTCATCCTCTTTCACACTTAATGACTGAAAAGTTAGTTTTAAGAAAGTCAAAAATTCCCATAAATGTTCAAAAATATTTTTTCTGGAGTATTTAAGTCTACTATGTAGCAGAGTTCAGCACCATAGATTTATCCTCTCCAAGGTAAATATTCACATTCAACAAAAACAACAGCCCTAAAATATAATGACTAAACTCAACAGCAATAGATAGGAATTTTTTTTGAAAATGGTTTATTACTGACTCGAGGGGAAAGCTGAACCAAAACATTGTTGAAAAGTTAGCACAGAAAAGGAGTAGGCAGTTTTCAGAGTTTTGAAATACAGTACTGCATTTATTCATCATGAATGGTTTGATGAAAATGATGGGAAGTTCAGAAGCTACTAAATAAAAAATGAGAACTCTAAAGGGTTTATCAGCAGAATAGTTCGTGCATTTTAAAAAAGGCAGTGTTTACCCCCTTCAAAAGTAAAATATAATCAAAGGATAGATATGAAGGATTTTGCCTCAGTAAAAAGACAAATAAAATTGTCTTAAGCTCAGTAACAAATAAACAAAACATCATTTTTTTGATGTCCCAAAGACTGTTTATGGGCCAAGACCTTTGGTTCATCTCAACTACTCAATGCTGAATGGAGCCATGCTGATAAGTGATAAAGTGATAAAGACATGATCCTGGAGAGCAGTTCCATAGTGTTTTCAACAGATCATCATCAACAAATGCAGAAGCCATTGACCATTTACTTCAGATTGAAGTCAATCATTCTCTAGCCAAGCTTTCAACTGAAAAAGTTGTTTTTAATGCCGTTAAACTCCTCTGATGTGACAAAATTTTGAAAAAAAAAGTGCTGATTCCATTCCAGTGAAGATTTACAAGGTGGAAGGGGTGTACTGTCCATAAACTAGCAGAAACCTTACCAGCACATTTCTAAAGCTTGAGGATACTTGTTTCTACTTTCACAACATATATTTTCTTTTTTTTCTTCTCACAGTTCCACCAGCCTAATTTAGGCCCTTATAACTTCACACCTCCCTACTGCAGTAGCTTGTTGATTGATGCCCTTGCCTCAAGTCTCTCCCCACTTCAGTCTATTCTCCACTCAGTTGTCAAAATGATCTTCCTAAAGTACAATATGATGATGTCCCCCTCTCATTCAAGCTATCAATTCCAGTTACTCCCTGCTGCTCCAGAGTTAAATGAAGAGTCCTTTATTTGACTTTTAAAACATTTCATTACCCAATTCTTTCTTATTACCACTTTTCCTTACCCCCCCCACACATTCTGTAATGTAGCTGACACTTTCAACTAGCTATATCCTGACTCTGGAAAAGGGAAACATATATATATATATATATATATATATATATATATATATATATATATATGACACAAT